>JAOTRQ010056644.1:0-14199 GCA_028565875.1 Hoplisoma paleatum | reverse complement strand
ACACACACACACACACACACACACACACACACACACACACACACACACACACACACACACACACACACACTTTATTAAAAATTACAGTTTAAGGCTGGTCAAACCCCAGTGATCAGTGTTCGGGTCAAACTTGAGAGATATAATAATACATTAACAATAATTTAATAATTTTTACCGATCCCTAACCTATTCAATTTGATAGTACTAGAAGTACTAGAACATTTATTCTGTTAGATTCGGTAACTTTGAGACTATATTTATCTCTATAACATTTTTTTATTTTGAAAAACTGCTGAAATGTTTTAATTTTTTCTGGCAATGTGGTTACTGAGTTGTGTTACTAGAAAGCGCAAAAGGACAGTTTAGTTTGGGTAGGAAGTATGATGACATACACCTTCATAATATATTTACATTATATAAATTTATAAATTATGGCACAATGTGTGTGAAACAAAACTATAAAACTATTTAACATGATGATGAACATACATCAAAATAGAATAACATGGAAATATTTCATAACTGTAGAAGAAAGAAGAAAGCGAGATTAAAGGAAATATAATTGCGCTCTTACCCAGACTGATTCTCTTGTCCATCCAAGTGAGGAGGTCTTTGGCATAGCGACACCACAGCTTGGCGTACTGTAAAGCAAGCTCCACGCCGCCCTCGCCCCGACACAAGGCCACATCAGCATCCTGAGCTGAGAGTGAAGAAATTGGCATCTTTGTGAACTCTTGTTCTACCTGTCCTAACAGTAAAATACCCCAATAGGTGCCTAATACACTAAAGATCCACCACTATTGACCCTCTTAATGACCAACTGGAATCTAAACCAAGCTTCATCTGCCAGGCTTTATTTAGCATGGAATACTAAAGGAAATTTTTATATGATGATGAAACAGGACATATGGAATAAAGTCACTTCAGTCCAGTCTTTGGTATAAAATGTGCATGATGTTAAAAAAATCCAAATGATAATCCCAGTGGAAACAGAACAGCATTTCTGTAATATTAGTAAATAAATAAATACAGTCTGGGACTGTTAGTAAATATTGTAAACAACCACCAAGTGCCTGTCGGTTTTAATCTCCTTTTTACATCTTTATCCTGAACTAATCCTATTAGTGTGCCAGCCCATGTGACTAATTACATGTAAACAAAAGAAGTTCAGCAGATTGAATGAAATGCTGTGCTTAAGAACTCTCTTTAATTTTTATCTCAGGATAAAATCAACTGCATTTACGGTATTGTCCTGGACAGAATTGCAATAATTTAGAGGAAAGGCAATAGACAGCAGATACCACTAAACAGCTTCAGAAATACAATCAGGAGTGGTGTGTGTATGTTGCCTTTTCTGTGCAATGGGATATTCTGCAAATCAGGAGCTTTCAGAAATGCTTAGGCTATGCGGTAAAAGTTTTTGGCCAAATCCTTTTCGGCTGAAGTTCTCAGGTTAGTTTCTTTGACGGTTTCATGAGTCTTGGTCAAAGTTGCTTGTGTAAAGTTGCTAGAATGCTTGAAAGTTCTAGTTTAGGTTAGTAATGCACTTGGGTTTAACCCACTAAGTGCTATTTTACCCATTTGTGGACCCTGTACATTAACACATAAACAGTTTATTGCACTTACATGTGGTTTGGTGGTTTTTGGTCTAAAATGTCTAAGCATGGCTTTTCGGACTTTACTTTTAAGTGTTAAAATTGCATGAACAAATTATATTTGAGTTGAGAAGGGATATCTTTCTCAAAATTAGAAGCTTAAAGTAACCAAGTATCTGAACAATCTACACTTACAATATATCTGATTTGATAAATGTATGTCCTGTGTGAATGACACTTTTGTGTTGGTTGTACCTTCTCTTCTATAATATGACTGCTCAACTGTTATAATTCCTATTTTATTTATAGTACACCCACCAGGTCTAACATTATGATTACGGACGTGTGAATTAAATAACACTGTCTATGTGAGTAACACTTTTTCTCAGTTGATGTAGAAACAGGAAAAATACACACGCATAATTGACAAGAGCCAAAATGTCATGACTAGATGACTTATGAAGTGTTTCGGATTTGCAGAGGTCGGTTTCTATCAAAAATAGTCCAAGGAAGGAAGATTGCTAAACTGGTGACAGGGTCCACGGCTGATGAAGAGGGCTATGCTGGTCCTGTTAGAACACACGGTGCCACACATTTGCAAAGGTAATCAACACAATATAAGTACGGAGGTCATAATAGTATGAAGCCTTGACTTAGATCAGTGTATGAGCTGTAAGTTCCCTCGAATTGATTTCCCACAAGCTTATGGTCAGGTGTTCAAATACTGTGAGTCATGTCAGTTGCTTTAATATTATTTCTTTTTATGTTCTTCATCTACTTTCACATAAATGTTCATTCATAGATAAAAGAGATACCTGTCATGCCACCTTCTTTCTCATCCCCATCATGACACTCCAGTATGTTGTCCACTTCTTCATTCTGCAAAAAAGACACATAAGTCTTTACAATTTATTAACATTCATGAGACGTGCATTAAAAGCAAAAAAAAAGTATTAAGCTCTCTTACTGTCGTATCATCCAAAGTGGTGTCTGGGGTTTCTATGGACTGATAGTCCATGTCTGGAAGGAACTCATCTACAGACCTAAATCAGTAATATAGAGCAATAAAACACACACGCACGCACACACACACACACACACACAGAGAAAGAGAGAGAAAGAGAGAGAGACAGATAGAGAAAGAGACAGACAGAGAGAGAAAGAAATTATATTGAAATTAGTGATTCGTTCATCAATTCAAATCATAAATTAATACAAAGTATAAATATACAAGTTAAGTCATGTCACTGATTAATCACAAATTACACTTTGCTTTAAATTTAGCTTAAATCGCTTTAAACTGAAAAAAGATTCTTTGTCAAAGTTATCTTTGTTACTCATTTTGAATAGTATGTATGTTGTCCTGAGTCTTGATTACAACACTGTTAAAAATGCTACCAACAAATACTTTCCAAATTTCAAGATCAAAACTATCAAGTTCAATTCAATATCAATTGAAGAAACATGTTTACATACGTGTTCACTAAGGACAGCTCCAAGTTATCAAAATCCCGTAAAATCTCACTGTAGCGTTTGGTTGATGAGTATCTGGCTGACGTTCCATCTACGAATTGTGACACAAAACAGAAGGTAACACAATTTTTTCTCAGCAAGAAGATATAATTTCTAGGTAGAGCAACAACGTCCATTTTAAAGTGTCCACTCAGGCCAGGGTGTTTCTGTGTGCCTTAAGCTCAGCAATTCTGAGAGAGTGAATAAATTGTGTGGATTCTGGCAACTGTTTTATTACTGTGACTACTGATGATTAAAATATATTTTTTTCTATAAATATTTACTCCTGTCTAATAATGAGATTCTCTTGGGTCAAAAATAGAAGTCAAAAGAAGAATCAGCAAAATTCACTTTCTTTTTAATAGTAAAACCCAATATTATAATTAAAAAACTTCAGTGTATAAACAAATGGACAAGATTCTTGTTAGTTCTTTCAGTCCCTGGCAGGACACTGGTCAGCTTCAGTTGTTCCTGTAATGAATGTGCTTTTTAAAATACACAGTGGGGAAACTAATCACACGTCCTCTGCTAACATGTAACCTAAACCAGCAACGTTAAGATTTAAACAGAGGATATCAGACTTTCATCGCTGGTGTGCAGTGTAAAATTTTAGTACTGCACCAGGATGGGAACCATAAAACTTTAAATTACAATTTATTTAGATTTCGTGAATCGTTTCACAGTGTTATCAGCGTTTTAACCATCCGATTTAGGGTCACACTGGGTGAATACACTAAACACCTGAACAGTTTGCCAGTTAAATGATCGAGACAGGGGTTTCTGTATCTGTTCGTCTTGTATTTTGTAAAGTTCCTTTGAGACAATGTCTATTGTAAAAAGTGCTATTTAAATAAAGTTGACTTGACTTGACACACTCACGACACTTTCAGTAATTTCAATGAACCTGACTTTGGTCAGTAGGAGGAAACCAAAGTACCCAGAGAAAGTCCATGCAGCCTTAGTGAGAAGAAATATTTACTGGGTAGCATTACCCAATGGAACCCAGGACCTCTGACTATGAGGCGACAGTGCTAAACATTACACCACCTTTCTGCCCAATATCACCCACATTAGATGATAAGTTGTAAATATAGCACTGTCATCTCTCAGCAAGAGTTGGATTACTGGTAAAGTAAAGTTCTGTGTGGAGTTTACATGTTCTCCCACTGTCTGAATGGGTTTTCTTTGTGTACTCTGGTTATAAGTCAGATTAACTGATGATACTGAAAATGTCCTCTCTCTGTGTGTGTGTATATATATATATATATATACCTGATCAGGTGTTTGGTGTATTCACCCAGTGTGTGTGTCCCACCAAGACCTTAAATAGGATTAAGCAGTGGTAACACTAGATAATGGATAAATAGGTGGATCGAAATATCTAGAATTGCGTTTAAAAAGTTTGACGAGAATAAGTGAGCGAAGACCAATGCTTACAAAAATTGTGCTATTGGTGTGTGTTCCATTTATAACTTGTGAAATAGTTCCATGTCTAATGAGTTGTCTTTTGATTGTTTTTGTAAGACTGGAAGTATTTCGATTAAAATGTTCAAATTTCACGAAGGAAGACTTTAAAAAGCTGACATTTTTATATAAAGTTGCAACGAAAATCTAATAATAAATGCACCAAACATAAGTCTGATAAAATGACCATTAAATACTGATCTAAGAAACTGCTGTCAGCTGTTACATTTACAAAATAACACGACCGTCTTGGTCGTGCACTACACTACAACTACACTTCCTGCTTTTAATCAGTTTAAAAATACACCCTGTAGATTTTTTTTTACAGGTCTTACATTAATATCTGTATTTTGTAAAGTATCTTTTAGACATCAACATTACATGACATATTTGATCAAGCTCGTCAGTGAACTCCAGTGAAACACGATAAACACAGAAAAAAACTTGACAATTTCTCTCTCTTTCATTGCTTTGCTCCATTTTGGTGAACCACATCCGGAGTGCAGTCAGAGACATGCTGTGCTGCAGGAGCACACAAAGCATGTTTTCCATTTCCATCAGTTACGTGCCAAAATCAGGCAGCCATATTTGATTAGAAGTGCCAGACATCAGTATTGGGGTGTGTGTGTGTGTGTGGGATCAAGATTTGTGTGTCCTTTTAGAACAGCATATAGAGATAATTATCAGACATTTTACATACATAACAATTAAATTGTGAATCAAATCATTTATAATCATCGATTACATGAGATATTGAAATAAGCTTAGACCGAGTTTATATTTACCGTGTAAAGTTAGATAAAGTCAGCAAAAAATATTCTTTTAAAAGTTAGCTAGTTTTGTTTAAATATGTTTTAATTATTTGAATTAATTATGAGCATAATTTTGCTTCACTTCTATGGCAACTGTTTTGGGGAAAGCTATTACATGGCTGTTACAGAATGAAAGTAGGTCAAACCAGTTAGATCGTTTAAAGATGTTGATTGAGTGGCTTGTGCAGTGAACATTGGTGTAATTCTGTGATTATTTATATAAAAAACCTCAATATTTACTTTTGTGTCAAATGTGCATCCTTAACCAAAGCAAACCTAATCTTTGACACAGAGCCCAGATCATCAAACCAAAGTGCCTTTGTAAACTTATTACTAATATGAGGATCAGGTCAGAAAAGAGACGTGGAGAGTAAAAGACAAACAGGATGGTCAGCAAGATGATCAGATGGATAAATCAAAAGAACAATTCATGAGACAAGTCCAATAACCCAAGAGAAAACATAACAGACTGGAGAAGAATAATCTAAAGTTACCAGTTCCAGTTAAAATAACCTGAAAGTGTTTAAAAATACAAACTTGTGTAGCATCTCAAACTGGCTTTTGGCAACTATTGTGGCTCTTCACAGACCAGCTGATATCAGGGTTGAGAACCTGATTAATGGTTTTACTGAAATGTGTGTAGAGAAAGTGTAGGTCGAATTCAATTTACTTCTAGAACATAGATTGTGCTGAATGCCAATATTGATAAAAGTTGGAAAATTTATATTCCAATTAAATCCAAATGTTTTTGGAAAAGGTTTGGTGCCCTGTTGTCAAGTTGTGTTTTATATGACATATTTAGTATATTCATTTTGTAAAATGTCAATGTATACAGGACAATGTTGTCAAATTAAGGGGCATAAGTAGATAGGGGAGTATAATAGTAGATAGGGGAGGGACAGTGTAGCCTAGTGGGTTGAGCGTTGGGCTGGGAACCCAAAGGTTGGGGGTTCGAATCCAGGCTCTGCTACACTGTTGGGTCCTTGAGCAAGACCCTTAACCCTGTCTGCTCCAGGGGCGCCGTACTGTGGTTGACCCTGCGCTCTGACCCCCAACTTCCACACAAGTTTGGATATACGAAGAGAAACATCTTATTGTACTGTACATCTGTATATGTGTAATGTGTAATTCACTTAGTTGTCAAATGGCTGAAGTCAAACTAATGCCAAACTTAAAGTCATCTATTACACAAATTTACATTTTGGGCATTTAGCAGACATCTTGATCCAAAGTGGCCTAAAATACAGTTATAGTAAAGCTTAAGCACCTGAAGCAATAGCACCAACCTGGCATTGGTGGGTCTAGTATTAAATTACTTGCTCGGTACCCAAATCACTAAGCTACAGAATAATTTATTTGATTTCCTATTGCTCCAAAGTTCATGTCCCAGTGTTGCTAAATTGAATGTGGTTCAATAGATTGTGAATTTGGTAAAAAAAATAAAAATCTTTTACTTCCTATTTTGTGAGCTTGTGCGTCAACTGCTTTGTGTCCAAGCTGTTGCTGCTACTTACAATAAACTCACTCACAGTTGAGCAAAAGGATTCAAAGAAAATGTTTTTTATTTTATTTCATAGGCTGCTGGAGTGCGTACATCTGTTGGCAGTTGATGCTCATTAAATTGTGAACATTTATTGATTTAAAACGTGTAGTGTTATCAAAAAGTTCTCACTAAATAATGTTAACACATTTGTACAATTATTTCAATTCACTTCCGCATACGGAAACAATGAAAATATTTATTTTTTTGTGCAAAAACATGTTTGCATGCTTAACCATGCTATTACTGTAAAAGCAGCGGATGCAGTCTATTCTTTGGTGCAGCTTATATACAATGTCAAAATACATCAAGACAGGAAGTGCCAAAACTGATCATGCACTAGTTAATTTAGTGTTTGCATTTAACACACACACATACACACACACGCACACACGCACACGCACACACGCACACACACGCACACACACGCACACACACACAGAGGGAGAGAGAGGGAGAGAGATAGAGAAAAGTAATGACACACATCAGTTGACCAGAGCGATGATTGAAATCCATTATTTTTCTACCTCGTCTTAACATCTTGTCTCTTGTCTGACTGAACTCACCTTTGGGTTGCCTTAACGGTGCGGCACCTGTTGTCTCCTCCATCTAGTCCTCTATCACCCCGGTAAACCCAGACTGACTACAGAGTGTACGGTACCTCCACTCACTGGTTACTCCATTCACCAAACAGAAGATGCTGAAGGATGCTCCAGAACCAGCAGTACCGGGTCGGATGGGTCAGGTTCCTCTGATCATTAAAGCAAAATACTAAAGAAAAAACTAGAAGCAAAATACTAAAAACTCAAACATGTGACCATTTCTCTTGTCACACATTTGTTCTAAGCACACTGAGCTTCCTCTGTACTTCCTCTAAAGCGGAGGTTGGCCAACGCTTTCACCATAGTGTAAAGAGGAAGTGTGTCTCACTGTCACTCTGAGACACACCTAACACCCCAAAGTACTGCTGAGAACCGAAGTAAATGTAGATGAACTGGCGACAGCAGTTGTAAATTCTTTACTCAGGGTTTTATCAGGGTCCTGATGGGTCTCGTTCACAGGGCGTCTATCACACTTGACTGCAGGAAGAAGCTGGAGTACCTGGAGGAAACCAATGCAAAGATGTGCATAATATGCAAACACCACACAGAAAAGATGTGGCCCCCTTCACCAAGAAATTAAACCCAGGACCTCCTCCCTGTGAAGCGAAGCTGCTACCCACCAAGCCAATGTGCAGCAATTAAAACACCTGGCTAAAAGTGTGAAGAGGAGAATTAAAAGCAAAGCCACCATAACCTGTTTAGAAAATGTGCCTGTTAGGTCAACGTATTAATGTCTCTTTAACCGGGCACTGATCAGCACTACCGGGCCTTTGAGTAAAAACTTTATTCCTCAGTTGCAAGTGTATAAAATGAGAGATAAATGTTAGTTGCTCAGGATAAAAGCCATTCCCAAAGCCATCAGTGTAAGAGTAACATTTTTTTAAAATTAAAAGTCTATTAGTCAAGAGTCTTGTTACAAAAATTATAATAGAAAGTCATAATAAATCATGACACTTTTACTTTTAATTCTTAAATACATTTGTAGGTAAATACTTTTGCACTCAAAACTTAAACTAAGGACTTTTATCTGTACTTTAGCTTCAGTATTTGTGCTTGACTACATGAATTGTTTACTTCATCCACCACTGCTTGTCAGAATGCTCAGAATCTTTCGCTTCCTCATCCACATTAACATCTTTAGACTTTTATGTTGCATTTAAGTGATTTTATTAATGAAATGAATTATAATTAAAACTCTACGATAAACATCGTGGCTAACACGCTACATTAATCTACCACTGTAATGCCCTCTTCTGGTTATAATGTGTATTACAACGCTTAAAGGAAACCTCGCGTTATAAAAGTCATAAACGTTGTTTTTTGAGAACTTTGTGTATTATTTATTGTGTTGTCGCTACAACAAATGTTATCCTCTCCCATTTAATGCTGGCAAATCTTGACAAACGCATTTCAACAATGTCTAGCACTGATATTATAACTGCCTCGTGTCATGCAGGTATCCATGATGGAGTAAAACCCAGAATTTTGATAAACATAAACTGTGTTTTATCATAAGGAAATTAATTGTGATGGTCTTTGGCCTTTTCACACTTCCGTAGCTTTAAGGGTGTTTTAGGGCAAAACATATCCTAGTGGTTAGGTTACAAGATGAGTAATCTGAAGTATGTCAGTTCAAACCTCATCACTGCTGATGGTTGCCACTCTTCGGCCCTTTGACCCCTGTCGCCCAGATTGTACACTGTTCCTGTAATGTCGCTAGTTAAAGTCGTCGGTTAAATGCTGAAATTGTCAAATGTATGCCTGTAATTTGCTTCCATTTTTAATAACAAACATAAGATCATTAGTCTAAATGTATCTGAATAGGCGCTAGAGTCATCCATGTTAAATCATCTTAAATAATTATAGTAGTATTATAGTAGCATAGTAGTTATAATAGTAGGAACTCTTTAAATAGTCGTTATTCAGTTCTTGTTTCACTAGAATTTAAATATGATTTGAGTCGATCCTGATGTGTTTAGCCATTTAAAACCATGAGGAAGTATATGACTTTCAGAAGTCACGCAATTGATATTTAAAAATATAGGAAAATAAATAGCGGCCGGTTCAACCGTGTCTGTATTATAAATTGAAGCTTGAGTAATAAAATAAGCAATCATGACCATCACATAAAATAAGGCGGGAGGTTAACATTTTTTAGCCAGGACGCTACACTGAGTCACGGCTGTCTTACATTAGTGTTTGAGACATGATGTATCGATTCTAATATCTGAACCCCATTAAAAACCAATTCAGTCATCTGAGATTAAGTTACTTAAAAATAGGTCAGTATAGACTGTTACAAGCATTATGAAGATACTTTTAGTTTGTAATTCTGCTACTCGATGTTACAGTCTCGATGTTTAAGTCTAGACATTTATTTTCTCAGGCTTTTGATTAATATATGCAAAGGCACAGAGACTGGGGGTTCTTGGTCATAGAAACTTATATTTATACTTATAACTTTATTTTTTTTCCCAAGAAGGATGGGCCCTGTTGAGTCTGGTTTCTCTCTAGGTTTCTTCCTGTAATTTTTTTCAGGGAGTTTTTTTCGCCCTCGACTTGCTCGACAGGGGTTTCTGTTCGTCCTGCATTTTGTAAAGTTGCTTTGAGACAATATCTATTGGAAAAAGCGCTATATAAATAAAGTTGACTTGACTACTCAAAGAAAATGAGTTTGTGTATAGAATTTGTCTATCTTACATAAGAATTGAAACTCCATGAAGTCATAGTGTGTGTGTGTGTGTTGGGCAGGACATCATGTAAAATTGATAATTCTGATCATCTATGACGCACTTGCATCATTTAATGTAGCAAATCCATTGCCAACATAACTTATTGAACATGATATTTAGTTCCCCTTTACCTGTTACTTACGAAGTTTCCCTGGATCTCTCAGCTAGACTTACACACGTCTCTAAATTGTGGTCATCTTCTGTTCTCCATATGAAGACTTAAGACTTCACACTTAATTTAACTCATTTGCACGTTAAGAGAAAAAAATCCTGCAAATACGAAAAGACAAAACAACAAATATTAGAAGTAAAATCCTAGAACTGTAAAACAAGACAAGACAACATCTCACATTATTTAGGATTGTATTTCATCTACATTTTCAAGGCACATTAGGTACAAAACATTTACAGTTTGTTAATTCGTTCTTAATTGACAGAGCCAAAAATACTGTATGCACTAAAACATTACTTAAACAAGATGCACTGAATCTTTGAGAGGATAATAATGACCTTAGTTTGGACAAGGTGATATGGTCATGGTGGCCTGTCAGCTACTTAAGCTCATATTCGTCTAAAAATAACTGCATGTACAAAGCTGCATTATCTGTTTCCGAAGATGCTTTGATGCCACCCTATTTAATTAATAAGTACATTTCATTAAAAACCATAAAACGTGATCATATCGAACATTCAATAAACAATAAATAAAATAGCAGAAATACTGCTTATGTCTGTTGACAAACAATTGATAAATGTGTCCTCTGTGCATCTGAACATTCACCTAAACAGAAATGGATTTCCTCAAATGTCCTTAAATTGTCCTACCAACGCCAATTATCTAGGTGTTCTTTATTACGACTTAAGTTGACCGAGTAGTGACCAAAACATACAAACATCAACACATCTGCAGTACAGACAGCATCTTTTCATCTGCACTAGGTGAGTTTGAGGAAGAATCGGTTATTGTGAATGGAGAGAAACACCCAGTTCAACATTATTCCTCTGTGCAGAAACTAGAAATCAACCGATTTGTTGCCTAACGTAGCATATATGTTCTTTCTCTTGCTCATATGTGGGCTTGTAAAGAGAAAAATAGAGCAGAAATAGAAAACCTTAATGTTGAAACACTTTTGTTAAAAGATTAGCAAGAGTGTATCGAGTGGTGTTAGTTACATCACTTAAGCTCAAACAAACTGAACACGTGACATCTAGGACAAGGCTGTTTTGTTCTCTCCTCAATAGACAGGTTTGCCGTATATAAAATATGATATACAAAAACATTATCAACATGCAAAATAACAAGGAGAAACACTAATAATGCCAAATCAATTATATGCTTATTTTATCAGCATCCAATGAAAGCATCAGTCACAAAAATAGAGTGCTTTTTCTTATACTGCTAATAAAAAACTAGCGAGACAAACTCTAAGCTTGAACACAATAAACAAAAAGAAGTCATTTTTGGTCAATCAAAAGGCCAAAATAATGCGGCAGTGTTTTTTAAAGAAGAAGTAATGAACAAGTGTCTCCATAATTGTGGTGTCAGAGCTCATCCCTGGCAGTGTTATCCAGAGGCGACTGTAGAACGTCCGAGTTCTGGGCCTCCGTGCTGATCTCGTCCTGCTCGTGAGTCTTGCGTGAACGTTTCCTGTCCCAGTCTGTGCGAACCGTGTCGTTGTCCCAGACGGTGGACGTCTCCGTGTCACTGATGTAGCCTGGCTCGCCAGTGTAGTGAGTCGGGTAGACCAGCAGCGGCTCGGCAGAGAACGCTTTCAGATCTCTCGTCTCGAACTGCTCCATGTAATCTGAGCTGCAAACATGATGATTAAAGACCAGACATGTTACTATTAAATAAGTGGCAGCTCGGACATGTTTGATCTTAAAATGCCTTTTTTTCCTTTTGGTTTGAGCTGAATCAAAGTAAACTTGCATTAAGACTCATTTAATGCATTTAATAAAAATAATTTGAGTAATACTTAGCATGATCTACAAAAAATTCTATTTTATTACATTTGTTAACACTTATTAAGAATTTTAAAAAATTAAGCTGAACACGATTTTAAGCAATGCAAGACTTTTTTCAGTAACTAATTTGATTCATTCTGGTTCAGATGGTTAAAGGAGTCATTATAAGGTGAATGAAGAATCTCTGACCCTCTTAGGGGACTTGCAAGTTCATGAATCAACACCAATTGCTGACTAGTCTTGCTTTACAGCAAATACTAGGGACACTATCTAGGGACAATTGCAAAACAATAGCACATGGCAAGGAGGAGGCAGTAAGAAACAAGTTTACATGCGGGTAGACATGTTCTTTAGGCCTGAATTAGGCCTGAGAATTTAAAAAAAATGTGCGTCCACAGAGCCTTGGCGGAACAAAATGTGCACCTCCAAAATTTTCGTAGACCACATGGAGTACCAACACAGATCGCAAGGGGGAGCCAAATGAATCAGTGTGTGCATGATTGTAGTGCACGAAATAAAGTAGTCACTCTGCATATGTTGGTGACTTGAGGTTTAAGACGTGGTGTTTATGGTCCAACACTTAAAAGCACTCGTTGTTTGATATCAATCAGAAGTATAAAATCAGCTATTACACAACCCTGGGAGTTCAAAATGTCTGTACCGGCGTGCTAGCGATTCATCATGCAGGGTGGCACAGCCTTGACACTTAAATCATAAAATTCAAATGTAATTGATTAATTCATACATGCAGTTTGTTGTGACAGCATGTGTGCAAGCCAGAGAGTTTCCAAACAAAGGTTGTGTGCAGTACTGCCCTAGGTATGCATGTATGTGTGTGTGCACACATGTGTGTTCTTCTCCAGCTGTAAAACTTACACAGGATGTTTATTAAACATGACAGGAAGGAATTCATCCACAGGCAGAATTTTGCTAAGTGGGTCTGCATTCAGCAGCTTTTTAGCTCCCTGTAACGACATCATGTATCCCAGGGTCCAATAGGAATAATCCGCTACCACCAGGTTGTGTATGTTGGGAACTGATTTTTCTGGGTGGTCCACCTGCATCCTCTTTCTGCCAATATAACTGTTAAAGACCACAGAAAAGGAACATTTCAGCCACAAACGGTTACAATGTCCGGTTACATATAAGTACAGGACTAAGAGTTCAGGACTCACATCAGGTCCCAGTCGAGTTCTTCTTTCTCCACTTCGAGCATCAAGTTCTGCAGCCTCCGCTTAAAGAAAATCTCAAACCTCAGATCGTCCTCGATCACCAGTGAGCTTTTCAGACCACGATCCACAATCTGTATAGTAAAGCTTAGCCAATCAGTACCTTCCTTGAACAGTGAGATGAACAGGGTTTAGATGTTAGTCTTACCTCTTTCCAGATGTTATAGTGAGAGAGGAAGCATCCCAATTCCCCTTTCGTTAATGGTCTACCGTGGTAGGGGTCACTGTAGCCTGGCAGCATGTGGATCCCCATAGTGTGGATCTCGGTCACGTTCATGGCTCTAATGTACAACAACAAAATAATGTAAACTGAGTTTAGAACAATATACAGTACTGCACAAAGGTTATAAGCACAAGTGAAAAAACTGCATGACTGCTTCTTGCCTGTGCACTAATTTCTATGTTTACTCAGAATATAATGCAACAGCTGATTTGGAGTGTTAAAAAGTTACATATCCCTATGTTTTCTGTCAATGATTAAAACTTTTGACCGTTCTGACTTCTGAGGTATTGTGACATTATAACCTCTCGGTACCGGCCATCGTTTCTTTTTCAAAGGCTGTCTCCCGTATCGATGCAAACACATTACAGCAGTCTTGAGACCTAAGATATTACACTGCAGAGGAAATCTGGACCTACTGTTTTCAGATCAGCATATCAGGTCCATAACTCTAGGGCTGTCCACAACCAAGGATTTTGCTGGTCGACCAGTGGTCGTCATTTACTCCAACTAATCGACTAATAGTCG
>JAOTRQ010056635.1:0-14201 GCA_028565875.1 Hoplisoma paleatum | reverse complement strand
TGTGTGTGTGTGTGTGTGTGTGTGTGTGTGTGTGTGTGTGTGTGTGTGTGTGTGTGTGTGTGTGTGTGTGTAAGTGCATGCTACAGTCGTAGAGAAAGTGACTGACCGACTCTGTTAATACTTTGATTACAGGCTTCATCACAGCAGCTAAAGTTCACCACGTCGGATTCCTGTGACCGCATTAAGGACGAGTTCCAGTTCCTTCAAGCACAGTATCACAGGTGATACAGTTCATCCATCCATCCTTCATCCCTCTCTCTCTCTCTCTCTCTCTCACTCTCTCTGTGTTATTTTATTCTAAATAATCCGATGTTACTTCCACGTTGAGACTTCAGCATGATCTCAAATAAAACTCATTATTAGTGTTGAAATGTAATGCTACATTCTGCCCATGATACAATTTACCCCCTTTTTTCTTAAACATAAAACAGATTATGATAGTTTTGCGTTAATTTATTTTATTACATTTAAGTCTAATATGTATGTAAATAATAATTGCCCATTTGTTTCTGAAGTACGTCAAAACAATTTTAAACGAAACCCAATTTGAAAACTTAATGAAACGCCCCAGCGCCCTCTGCTGTTTAAAGTGAATGCTGATTCATCAAACAGGAATAATGATATGAATCGTAATGATCATGAATTCCTGAATGGATTTGCGGTGCAACGCTACATCTGCGTTAGATGGACAAAGAGGCCCCGGACATTCCAGAGCTTTTCTATAAGTGAACAGTGTTTTAATGCTGATCCAGATCAAATATGTTCGTAAACTCCTATGTTACTATGACTACATATATTACCTGGTATGGAGAATTGTGAATGTCAGAGTTTTATGCATTTACTGCGCTGATCACCATCAGCTGCTTAGATTGACTGAACTAAATAAAAAAATATATAAAATCAACTACAGAGGCTTTGAAAGACTAAATTTATTATGTAGCCAAGATAACAACCACATAGCAGCTGTCATGGCATCAAGCATCATCAACAACAACAACAACAACTACTGTACCGGATGGTGTGATATTGCGGGTTGACTGTAAGCCACGAGGTTGTACAATCCTTGCGTAATCATTTATATATTTACTGATCGTGGAATTTAAAGACAGCAAGATGTTTATCATTGTACTACAGCAGAATTATCAATAATTCGATGTTGATTGCCAGTCTGTTAAACGATGCCCATGAACCTGGTACGAATCTTTTCCCTCTGCGTGTTTAACACAAGCAGGTCTGATGTTGTTGATGGATTTGTCAGCTTATGCACCACTTCTTTCATGTTTGCTTGCTGAAACTCGTTCTCAGCGTGAGTAGATCCCACCTCCCGCTGCCTCGTCTTTTTTTTTTTTTTTTTAAGACCGCACATCTGCCTCAGCTTTCTTTGCTCCTTATTCCCATGACAACGAGAGCGCCGGCGTTTAACCCCCTCTACGTGTGAGCCGTTTAGAAGAGCAGGACCCCACGCTTCCTGTGTCTGTTCAAACTCTCAGCCTGCCATTGATTTCGCCTGAGCTTTCTGCCTGGTCTCTGTCTCTCTCTCTCCCTCTCTTTTTCTCTCTCTCCCTCTTGTTTTGTGCTGTGTATAGCAGCCTTTATAAAAAAAAAAAAAAAGCGTACTCCGGGCAGTCTCAGGAGCCCAGCCGAGCTGTCGGTCCCTCCCAGCGTGTGCATATATAGATCAGGGAATACATAAATCAGAATAAAGATGACAGCGGGAGCGACTGGAAGGTGGAGAGAAACAGCAGTAAGACTACATCAGCGTAGGTCCTTCTTATTGCCATCTTTTTTTCCCTTCCACTGACAGCATCCTCAGAAGCTCCTGGTGGCCGCGGCCAATCAGAAGCTGGCATGGCCAATCGCAGGTAGCCTGGCAGCAGGAAGATGTTGCTATGACAACCCCCGATGTATCTTAGAGCTGATTTTTTTTTTTCTTTTTCTTTTTTTTAATAACTAGAAGCTCCAGTCTGCAGAACACGAAGGTTGTGAGACCACACGTCGTGCTTGGTCTGAAAAGAGGGCTAAAATCATAGCACTTAGCTTTTGTCATGGTATTAATCGCTTAAATTCAACGTCAGTCACTAAGCTGTGTCACATAACGACTGGGAAGTTTGTTTTCTTTTTATGGCTATTTGGTTATTTGAATTTCGAAGTTGCTAAACACGCCTGAGTATTACATTTCCTGGGCTGTTTGCGCACTTGGTTTGAATATTCAGGTCTTCAGTTCCAGCTTGTTTGGTTTTCATTTAACCATGGCAACTCGATGCTATAGCATCGTGCTCTAAATAGGAGAGGAAAGCTAAATGTCTTTTGTACATTCATTCTTTCCCCCCACCCAATCTAGTCTAGTGGTGCAGACTTCCCATGTGCAGTAGCTCAATTTCCTAATTGGTTTCATCTAAAAAATATTTATATATATTTCAATGACTGGTGGATGGATTAAAAATAGAAAAACTATAGAATGGCAAATCAGTGGGGATTAGAGACATTGAGGCGGGTCTCAATCCGTGCACTGTGATTGAGTGCATTGTGCACACTGAACGCTGATTTATACTTCTGCATCATATATGCACGCAAAGTAAATTGCAGATGTTACACGTGTGTGTGTGTGTGTGTGTGTGTGTGGGGGGGGGGGTTACTAAGTTTTTGCAGGTTTGTGCAGTTCCTTTTGCTTCTTGCTTTGGTGATGGGTGCTATTAACCACTCGAAAGCGACTGTTACGTAGGCAAAAGGGTGTCTATTTAGTGTGTGTAGTGTCCATGATTTCACATTGTATCACATTGTTGCTCAGTCTGGGTACTTTCAATATACCGAGTATCAAAAACACTTTTCAGTGCGTAGTACCCTGTGGTACAGAATTAGTTCAAATGATCATTTGGGGTCAGATTTGGTTGCTGTAACAATACACCATGCACTGGTCTCGGTGTACATCACATAAATCATTCTGTGTTTTTGTTTTTTTGTTTTTGTTTTCAGTCTGAAGCTGGAATGTGACAAGCTGGCGAGTGAGAAGTCAGAGATGCAGCGTCATTATATCATGGTAAGTTTCTACCGCTTTGATCTTTTTCTCATACTCGGAAGAGAACGTTGAGGCTGGAACAAGCAGGTGGTGTGGGAACATGATTTTGGCGTGAGGTCGAGCGAGACTCTAAACAGAAACGAGATTAGAAGCTGGACGTGGAGCTGAAGCAACGGACAAAAACTTGAGGTGAAATCAGAGCGGATCCAGTCCAGGCAGGGAAACGATGACAACGTGGGAAGTACCTGGTTAATCCACTCGAACGTATTCAGGACCTGGAGGGGAAGGTGGTGTTGGGAGTTTCTTAGTGGCAAGAGCTGGAACTGCAGCTGAGGTTCGAGAGGTGGTTTTAGCAAAAGCAGTGACAGGAATTGACGTGCTACAGAGATGAAGGTTGAGTGGACGCATGACTTCTAAATGTAAACAAGTCAAAAGACTTGTCAGGTCAAAACGTTTGTATGTTCAATCATTTTTTCTTTAAGAAATAATGTAAATGATATCGATGGACTGATTTATCTAATAGACTAGTAATCTGGTGGATGCCTGGGCATACGCACACACTCACACACACATAACATACACTCACACACTTAGACACACCAGAAAGCTCAATTCCTCTGTACGGACAGATAATTCCCCCTCTTTCTAGTCTTTTGTTGTTTTGTCTGTTCCCAGCTTTTTTTTAAGATATTTCATTCCTACCTTTGTCATTTTTTCCATTTCCTCCCCTTTTTTTCTGTACACCTCCTCCTCTGTACTCTATAATCTCATTTCGGATTGCCCAGGCTTCATGTTGCTCTCCGATATTGCCTCTATAATTGATCCGCCCGGCGATTTAATCTGATCTAATCTGTGCGGTATTGCTCTCACGCCATCATCCAGCTCTCCCCCACCTCTCACTAATAGCCTATCAGGTTCCTGCGCCCTCCCGGGCCAGGCAAAATGGAATTTGTGTGTGTGTGTATGTGTGTGTGTGTCTGTGGATTGGGGGGGGGTCATTTAGGGTGGATAGTAATTGCTTTAGGGACCCGTGGGGTGTATAGCTGTCTCAGTCTTTAGTGTGTGCTGGGTTTATACAGAGGTGCCAGTATATTTGCATCTGTTTGGGTGCTGCATGTGGGTGTTTTACTCACCCCAACCCCCCCTCATGCCTGAATGATTTTTTTTAAACACTTCATTATTGTAATCAGTTTCAGAAAATCTGCCACATTTGCTTATCTACAGATATACACAGATCGAGCATAACATCATGATCACCATTCTAATATCATGTTGGTACTCCTTGTGCTGCCAAGAACAGTCCGGTGTTCCGCACTAAACTGGGTGCCATGGCCGCAGATACTGACCGCTGTTGACCGGGACGCCCCACAAAAGCTGCAGTTTTAGTGCTGCGTCGATCCAAGATTAAATCCTTGTGTCCATTTTTTCTGCTTCTAACATCAATATTGAGGGTAAAATGTTCACCTGCTGTGTAATAAATCCCACCCACTAACAGGTGATCGAGATTATCTGGTCATAACGTTGTGCTCGGGTAGTTTAAACACAAACATAGTAAAGTGTGTTTGGGGAAGACACGCACGCACGCGCGCACACACGCTTTTGTTTAGACTGTGTAATAATGCAGTAATAACGTATTTTTGTCCTCCACAGTATTATGAGATGTCGTACGGACTGAACATCGAAATGCACAAGCAGGTAAGTGCACTTAGCATCTCGAGCTTCATGAATAATCAATTCTTCTGTAGAAACTTGAAGGTACTTATTTAACCTGGCTATTAAAATCGGAGCGCTAAAAACTAATCAACAAAAATAGATCCAAAACCATCATTTATTATTAATGTGTCCGGTTATGTACGCGTGTCCATTAAAAAAAATACAGTCATGGGTGCCCTGGTGGAGCTGAGGGATATTTTGTTAGCACACCATTGCTGCGGGTCGGCTGGGCACCATTTAAGGGTCATGAACCTAGCAGAAGCGCATCTGCTATAAAAGCACTGCTGATTATGACCCTTAAATGGTGCCCAGCCGACCCGCAGATCTGTAGATCTGGTCTTTAGTCTCCCATCCTTGATCCATCTGATTGGCAGATAGAGAGGCATCTGTACAGAGTGTGCAGGAAAACAAACTAGCTTAGTTTAGTCAGAACTCCCTCCCACAATCCACAAAAACAAAAACAAAACAAATGTGCACATGTCTGCCCTCTTATGGCTGATTTTTACTTTGCGAAATAGAGCGCGTGTGTCTGCTTTAACCAACACATCTCCAAAATGTTCTAACTCCACGTCGAAACAACTCACAACCTAGTGTTAGTGTCGTTGACCACGCTTGTAGTTAAAGTAGCCTCTGACTGCATTCGGCGGTGCTTTGATTTTTAAGATGTTTTGTTTACGATGGAACATTTTATTGCTGCTGTTACACACCGTCACACTTTCCACCAAATCCAGTTCCATCCGACGTCCGCCACTTGCACTTTATCAGACCAGGGGTGGGTGTGGGATGGGTTGGGGTTCTACACAAGGAGCTGAGGTGTGTGTGCGGTAAAATGAGAGAGGTGCTGGGACGCATAAATGAATGTCAAGTTAAACCCGGTGTTTTGTATTCAGCCCGTGTTTACATTTCTTACACGTTTCCCTTTATCTTCTGTTTGAGTCAAAAAAATTCGCTCTGCTTGATCCGTTTTTTATATTTAATAAAATAGTGATAAATATTTATACTATATACTAATAATTCATCAGTCGGTTAATAAAGTGCCAGTCCCAAGTCCAGATAAATAGGGATCATTGTATAAGGAAGGGCATCTACCAGGGAGAGTAAAATGATGTTGTAAGCAGGAGAAATTGCTAGGATTAGATGACTAGGTCGGAGCATTTTCCTGCAGCTCTTGTGGGTTGTTCTTAATCTACCGGTGTGACTGTGAAATGTGAATTAAGAAGGTGGTCGTAATATTCTGCCTGATCTGTGTCTCAATAGAAACGTGTCTGTATTTTCTTCCAGGCGGAGATTGTGAAAAGATTAAACGCGATCTGCGCTCAAGTCCTGCCCTTCCTGTCTCAAGAGGTACCGTCTGACAGCTGTACCATCATGAAGCTCCTCTCACATAAACGCACACACACACACACACAGCTGTTTACTCTCTTTAATTATCACATTTACCAAATCAAGTCGCTTACACTCCGTTTCACGTGGAGAAATGCATCGACCCTGTTTGGCACCTGGTAAATATTGAGTGCTGATGTGAGCTTGGATAAATATGGAAGCAGTGATGTGGATGTGTGGATGGATTGGTAGGAGCATGCAGAGAACTCTCTACAAGAGAATAGTGAAGGTTTTGTTCTCTTACAGCACCAGCAGCAGGTCCTAGGAGCCATCGAGAGGGCCAAGCAGGTCACCCCACCAGAGATGAACTCCATTATCCGGGTAGGTTGAATATATCATTCAATGTGCAGGCGGGTGGAAAAGAAGTGCAGTATTTTTCTTTGTATCACATAAATCATCAACCATATTAAACCCAGTCCATGCAGTGTAGCACATTTACAAACACTAGGGTGTAGCAGTGAGCACAGCACGATGGACATCTAGCCACGGCGCCCGTGGAGCAGTTTTTTTGTTAAATAATGCTGTAAACACATATTTTTACACACCCTTTTCACAGATCTCAAATCGCACATGTATTTTTTTCAGCACAGGTAAAAGAATTGGACCCCGTTTATTAAGCTGGCTGACTTTAGGGTTGCTGTTTATTGTTTTGCAGAAGGCTAAGCAACCGCTCGACTGCAGCCGATTCCTGTTCGTCTCGCTTTTGTGAGTCGAGTCGGACATTAAACAGGCTGGTTAATCAGTCTTCTCTGGGACAGGCTGCATAGCGAGCAGAAAGTCGAGTTCATAGCTGGGTCAGGTCCTCGGAGAGCTTCTGAGGGCCAGAAGTTTTCTGCGGGAATGAGACATGTGGGAATTGTTAAACGTGATTATGAGGATCTGCAGTGTTGCCCTATATTTAATCACCTTTTTTTTTTTTCACTGATCCTCGAAGATGATCTTTAGATTCTGCAGGCTTGTAGAAATCTAGTAGATGAATGAAGCGAAAACATTCTGTAACACCAATGTCTCAGTCTCGTGTTTGTGTAATAACAGAGGAAATTAATCAAGAATGGATTCCTGGTGCACTGTGAATTGGCAGCAATAGTGAATAACCAGCAATATTTTCCATGTACCTAATTTACACTGTTTGCCATATATACACCTACATGTTCAGGCACCTTGATCCAAAGCTATTCACGATCACAACAGAACATCATTTTGGGAATTTGAGGAATGAGCTCTTTGCTCATGAGCAACAGTGGCAGCTTGGTGGTTGTGAGGCTTCAATTGCCGACCCTCTGATCTCTAGTACAGTACCTTAACCAATAAGCCATCACTGCCCATATGGAAAATGGGATTGGGGGAATTTATATATTAACCTATTGGGATTGCAGTGCCCGAATTAGCCTAGCATAGCGGTGTAGGTACAGGACAAGTAATCCAAAGGACGCCGGATTTCACTAATGCTAGGTTGCTGCTGTTGGGTTCTTGAGCAAGGCTCTTAACCCTCAATTGCTCAGACTCTGTGCAGTAACTTAAGTAATAAATGGGTCTGTTAAATGTGTCAGAAAAGGCATTCGGTGTAAAAATTGCTACATAAAATGATTATTTTTGTTGTCCAGTCTGTACCAGTCAAGACACTGGACATAATGGCACGTGAAATAACCAGTGTATACTTGATATGGATTTTACTATAGGAAAGACAATTCTGTTATATAATGCAACTTTTTGTTTTAATTCTCCTCCTTTGAGCAGCAGCAGCTACAGGCTCACCAGCTCTCCCAGCTGCAGGGTCTCACCCTACCGGTCACCCCTCTCCCCCTGGGCCTGAGCCAACCGAGCGGCCTGCCCACAGTCACCTCCAGCTCTGCCCTCTTTTCCCTCTCCAGCATCTTGGCATCACAGGCCCAGCTCGCCAAGGAGGATAAAAGCGCCAGAGACGCCTCAGACAGCCATCGCGACGAGGATGCCGACAAATCCGACTAGATGAATTCTCCACCGATCCTTAGCACTTACTTATAACGCAGCCTATTCTTTCTTTCTTTCTGTCGTGTTGTAAATCACTGTTCTGTTACGAATCATTAGTTTCTGATCATTCCTCTAGTTTCTGA
Organism: Hoplisoma paleatum; assembly: GCA_028565875.1. Lineage (NCBI taxonomy): Eukaryota > Metazoa > Chordata > Actinopteri > Siluriformes > Callichthyidae > Hoplisoma > Hoplisoma paleatum. The sequence continues at coordinate 5,996 of JAOTRQ010056635.1, read as the reverse complement.
TTAGCACTCATATATATGATTTCTCTTTGTGTACAAATATTATCTGTACAATGCACTCCGTCCCCTGCTTGTTTCAGTATGGCCGTATGCTCCACCGAGGCACCACCAGTGTTTCTTCGAGCTCAGACAGATATCCCCTCTCTTCTGATTTTATTTCTATTAAACTGTCCTTCAGTGTTCAAAGGAGCAGCAGGTTTAAGTTTAAATTGCCTGTTTGTAAAAAGGGTAAGAATAAATAGAAGACTCGCTTCCATAACATGTCTCCCAGGTTAGTTAGACAAAATGTGTACAACGAGTTTTACATTCATCCCAAATGTAGTTGATCAGTCAGTCCACGTTTTGGGGGCCATCATCACTGCATCACATAAGCTACACGGCTGAGTTTAAAAACATTTCTTTTCAGAGTCCGTAAGGTTTTTTTTGTATAGATTCAAGTGTTACATTCATAATTATATACATTATAATGACAGGTTAAAAGCTTCAATCATGCAAATCCAAATCATTTGCGGGTCTTAAATGTATTAAAGAAGTTAAATGTACAATAGATAACATTTCTAAAAAAGCGGTCACTGAGATCTTTAAGTTCTCTTTTGTTTTTGGATGGTGTATTACCCAGATGTTGTTAATAATGTTTGTATGTTTGCCTTGTAGCACTACTACAGAACTAAAGAATTTTCCAGAACATTGATTACGGCTGATCAAATACATTAAGGGTAAAATGTTTTGTTTGTTTAAATCAGTAACGTTTTATAGAATGTCAGTTTCTAGACTAAAAATAGTGACGAATAGTGATTATTAAGTAAACGTTATATTGCTCGATTTTAAATATACTTACATGTGTAATTTGTGTTGGTTACTTGTCTAATCCCAATAGTCATCCAGACACGAAGTGAAATCTACTATTGTCCTACTATTTGGTTATTATTTTCCTCACAGAAATGTGTTTGGAGAAACAATATGAAAATGAAAATTGTATTTTAAAAACCAGAAGCACTTTTTTTTTCGAAGCAGCTTATCTTTGGATCCTTTAGATGCGCTTAAGCTGTTTTTCAAAAAAAAAATAAAAAAAGGAAGGCAAAAGGGTTAGGGCTAAAGCACATGATCGAGGTTCTAGGATCCTCACATAGAGCACACTGTGTCGTCTTCACATGTAAATTTTATGAGTTTATTACTTTATAATCCGGTCTCTTTAGAGATCAGTAGGAAAGCATCCTTGTTGAAATGTTTGCATTTTTTAATGTGTATTCTGCTGTTCTGTTGTGCCTTGTTGTCGGTGATGAATTTGTTCTTGTTCACCAGTAGGGGGTGCTAAACCTTCACATGTTTGCTCTGTTATGATTTTGTTCAGATTTCTGCGCTTTCTTGGTCTTTAATTACACGAACTTTTAAGCATTTATTCTCTTGTTCTGCTAAATGAGATTCGAGATTTATCTTCATTCAATAAACATTAATCCCGTAAACCTGATAACAGTTGCTTAAAACAGTAAAAGAACACATTTATACCCGAGCTGCGTTTCATTCCAGGGTCCCGGATGATTTTGCTTGTGTTTCCTACATACGAATTATATAATAACAGCTTGGAGGAACTAAATTTAATCTAATAACTTTATTTCCCGCAAGGTCATCGTGTAAAATAAACAACATTCGACGATACTATTCGTTTCTAAAATAGTGTTTTGGCTAGACATGTCCATTTACCTCACGTTAACCAGCTTTGCTAACATTAGCATGGTACGAGCTATTATGCTAAATACGTTTCCTGACATTTTTAAAGCATTTCTGTACATTCAGGTTACTTTCACACATCATTGGTCGTTTTTAGGAAACAATAATATGAATAATTTAGAACCATAATGACTTTTTTAAAAAACATTTAGGAATTATTTCTCTGTATGTTACCCAGTCTGTGCAGTGAAACACACTTATACACACTAGTGAACACTATGGGGCAGTAGCGAGCAGACGTGTCTTCCGAGCACAAGCTCAGTTCTTTAACCACCAGGCCACGATTGTACCAAGACACCTAAAGACTGATGGTTACTCTTTACTTTCAGGTTCATCTCTTAAATGTTCTGGAAACGTTTGAACGACTTCAATTCACCTTTGTGGTGGCTCAAAACACAGTTTCTTAATTTTCCAAATCCATAATGCTTGTTTCAGTGAAACCACTGACCAGCCTGACCAACATAATTTGGCATTATAGTTAAAGTGAATCAGTCAGATGTAAATGTGGTCAGTAAAATATTGATCTGTGATTTAAATTTAGTGTATTTGTTGTATACACTGTACATGATACATGTACTATTTCCATTCAAGCCCAATTTGTTTGTATAGCTTTTATAGACATTGTCACAAAGCCCACAAAGCGTCCAGGACCAACGGGTCAAAAATCTTTCTTGAGCAGGCTGAGGTTGGCTCTTTATATCCACACTTGCAAAATTGTTCACGTACTGTTTGAATATGGAAACGTAGACCTCACATTTTCATTGTACAGTGGCAGTACCAGTGTAAACAATCTCTTAATATATCTGAATGTACATTTTCTTATCCTTTTATTAGGTGAATCCTTTTGCATTCTGTAAGAATTGTCATTGTGACAATTGTCATCATGTAGAACGATCCGGTACAATCTGTAGTTTAACATCATTTTACATAACTAGTAATAGTAGTATTTAAAATGCAAGAAATCACTGCATTATATATGGTCGATCGTCTGTGATGAACTCTCACATACGCTCTGCATTCACAAATGCACATATGCATTCGAAAATCATATTATTAGCTTTGAATAGTCAACAGTTGTTAAAAGGAAACGTGCTTGAACACTTTGTCCTAACTGTGTTTTGGAAACTTGCAGAAATTGGACAAAAACCCCTTTCATGTACATATAATTATATGTTGGAAAATATGACTAATGAGAGCTCATGTTTTTTGTGTGAGCAATACAAATTGAATTCTTTGGTAGTATTGTAGTATTAGCACAAAGTCCCAACTTTTTGAAGGTAGGGCTTAGATTAATGCAAGTATACAATTAATACAAAACAGTTCTGTTTGTGTTTATTTCAGCAGGAATTCCTGAGAGACATTTGGTTTATCAGATGTTTTTAGCGTCGTCTAGTGGTTAAGCACGGTATTGCATTACCAACCGTTCTTTGTTGTAATGAGTGATTTTGTGTGTGTGCCAGTTTAATCCAATTAGTACCAAATTTATGCCTATAAGAATTCCCATTGGGCCACTATTCCATGATGTTTATCAAGTGAGCTAATGTATGCTTGCTTCATGAACTGGAAACTCTTAGTTTTCCTAGCTTGGTTGTTACTAAATACAAACCACAAGGAAATAAACATGTACAGAATGGGTCAGACGAATATGACCTCAGTTTTTTTGGTTAAAAGGGATAAATAATAACATTGTTCTTAACAGATCATTTTGCAGGATGGCTTCGTTTTTTTTTTTTTTAATTGAATGTACCAGACGGTATATTCCATTTTATAATTGCCAACATGTGAGGGATTGCATCACATGCTAACAGTTAAAATAAGACTTCTTTTGTGTGTACGTGTGCTGACTGTAATCATTGAATGCAGAATTCAGAACATGTTTGCGACAACTAAATGCAGTAAATATGTACCATTCTTTATGGATCTAAAACTTTGTGTCTACACATCTTTATTGTTTTGGCAACCTCGACAATATGTTCCCTTTAAATAAAGTTCTAAGATGATGCTCCCATAATCCGGTTCTACCCTGCATCTCAACATCATACCTTTGCTCGGTCTTTTGCATGGTCATGCATTTCTTTGCATTTAAAGTCTTTTTTCTGTTTATTGTACAACCTAAAGTGCAAAAACGACAGCTTGAAGATGAAATGATCAAACATTTTACTCTATATAAATGGATATTTCTGCAGTAAGGAAATGCTGCTGGTGCCTTACAAATAAAATCAGTTTGGTGGAAGTAATGGACGGTGCTAATGTGTGTGTCTTTTTTCTGATTGATTGAAAATGAATTTGTTCTCTCTCTGTTTGGGTCTCTAATGTTTTGGCTTTTTCCATTGCACACGTGCAGGTTACATCTCATATGAGAAAGGTGTGTTTTGTAGTAAGCTTGGCATTTGAATGATTTATGAGCCTGTTCAGGGACTGAATGTTATTTTTGGAAACCAGCATGATTTTTAGAACACCGCTTATTCTTAAATAGGTTTCTTAACATTGTTTGATTATAGCCAGTTACACAATCAATTTTTTTATGTACCCACTTCTGTCCAGGACTTATTTTCATTGGATGGTTTGCGCTTGTGCTAAAGATATATGTTGACCTGACTCACACACCATCTTACATCAACTCTTCTTTACATCTGCCAGGAGTGAATTCCCATAGAGTTTTAACACATGCCGAAGAACATGCTATAGTCACTATATACTACACATTACTGCCAAAACCTTAACCAGACAAAAAAGAGAAGGCTTGCTGTGAGGTGATTGTGCATCCTTGAACCCTTTACAGTTTACCAATCGTGTCGGTTAGCATCCTGGGCTTGTCTGTGGTACCACCACACTATAAAATAAAGCAAATCTTTTTTATCGCTTACAGAAAGATAATTGTGTCACACCCTTCGCGCTTTATTTACTGACCACATTCACATTGCTTTTAGCTTAGTGGCTACAGAGCAAGCAAAAAGCCCATGCTTCTACGTTTACTATTTACTACTTTGACACTATTTTTGTGTCCAAACTTTAATTATGCTTTAGTGCAGCCCTTGCACCCTTGGAAATTAAATCTAGTTTGACGTCCGATAGCGTCAGCAATTTTGTTTTCATCCTTTAAACAGAAGTTTAAGGTTTTATATAACATGCAAAGTGTTTGGGTCAGAGTGGCTAAGTGGTTAGCACTCGCCTCACAGCAAGGCGCTTTTTAGATTTGAATTTATAAATCTCTGATGTCTAAAGATATTCTCTTAGTGTCAGAATACATTCAACCTTTCAACTCTGCGTGATTATCTTTCGTTCTTGTCCATGCCCACATACCTACACGAACAATAAAAAAGAAAGCATCTGATTGGTTGTGACTAATGAATCCTGAAATCTTTACACCCTCCAATCAAACTGTAAAAATGTCTCCATAATCAAACTGGAGAAAAGAAGGAGACCGAGAGACACCAGCGAGGGTGTGTGTGTGTGTGTTTGTGAGTTACAGTTTGATTATGGAGACATTTTTACTGGAACAGTCAGTGCATGCTGTGTTGCTTCATCCATGTCCCAGTGAGTGTAACCTGTCAATCTCATACTCCATCTTTTACTATCTACTTCATTTTCTATTGTTAATAACATTGGGATCATTCTCAAATACTGTGTATTTTGTTGCATTTTACCAAATTATGGTGGTCATTCTTTTTAAATCAGTTTTTCTTTCAGCACTTTGGTGTATATTATCCTAACCCTTGTTTCTTTCTTTTGCACTTAAATCAAAATGCACCTGTAGACAGATTTCAGTCTCAGTCTTTTTGTCTTGATGTATCAGCTAAAGTGATTAAACTTCTACTATCTTTTTATTTCTTTGACTGAGATTTAAACATTTAAAACAGATATTATCTCATGCAACATGTTACTCAGCCAATTGTCAAATGTGCAAGAAACCAGATTCTATTACACCAGCCAAGGCGATAATTGGAGATACTCAATTGTTTTACAAGTACCTATCAACTACGATGCATGAAGCAGTGCATTATAATACCTGTCCCAAGCCTGGATAAAAAGAGAGGGTTGTGTCTGGTGTAGAGTTGTGCCAAACCATTAATGCAGATGATGATCTGCTATATACTTTATATGCATCTTAAATTAATTGTGTTCTTTTATCCAGTCTTACACTTTTTTGATGGGTTACGGGACCTGACATCTGTCGACTGGACTCCTCTTTAGATAAAGTGCTCACCATCATGGACAACCAGGAACATCCACTGCACACAACTTTTCTGCAACAGAGAAGTGTGTTTAGT
>JAOTRQ010056625.1:0-14202 GCA_028565875.1 Hoplisoma paleatum | reverse complement strand
CGACCAATGGAATTTGGCCGACTAGTAATTTTTTCGGTCGACCAACGAATAATCGATTAATTGCGGTCAGCTCTACTTAATACACAGTTTCCTCACAGCAGGAACCAATATACATTTGTTCACCTATAATTAGACTGTGTGAGCATATCAGCACTGTGTATGGAGAGACACACCCTGATCATGATTGATGCATTGCTCATATCTGTGCTGGTACCATCAATCAACCTGCAGAGGTTGTAATGACATTAGTCACAAGGGAAAAACATATCATTGTTTTTGTAAAAATAGTTAAACAACATGTAGGGACTCTTTAAGTACAAAATTGGTTTTTTAACGCATCTACATTGATGTAAGGATACATTTACATACTTTCTTATTAAGTTAATGTGACCTTTGTGTCACCTGACGCGCACCTCCCAAATTTTCTAACAACGTGTCGAAGCAACGCAAATCGCAAAGAGTATTGATGCAGATCAAGAAGAAGCCATCAAAACACACAGTGACACTTAAACTGTGACACAGTGTCTTTAAAAGTGACACAGTGACACAGTGTTTGCTCCCTGCATATGATGGTGCCTTGATGTTTACCATATTATTTATTTATTTAAAATTATTTGTTGTTCACTATCGATCAGCTAAAATCGATAACAAACTTTCTTCCTTAAGCCTCCTTGAGCTTAAACACAAACACGAAAGAATCCTCAGATACTCAACGCCCCCAATTGTTGTCTTGGTAAATCACTTATAAAATGCATATGAACTAAATAAGTCTAAGACCTAATTAGCATTTTTTTTATTTAGAGTGATATGCATCTCCCTGTTCAGTTAGACATGAGTGAAACGCTGTGTGTGTGTGTGAGAGAGAGAGAGTGAAGACCAATTTATACTTCTGCATTGACTCAACGTAAGACAATGGTGTCACATCAGCGTCGTCATTTTCTTTTTATAGTTCTGCAGAAGTATAAATTGCCCTAAACACACACACACACACACACACACACACACACACACACACACACACACACACACACACTGTTTCATTCGTACATTAGTGAAAAGAGAGATGTGACTCTCACTCAAAACATTTTATTTAGTTCATAGACTAATGCAGTGATACCTACAGAGTAATGACATGAAATGACATCATTTGTTGAGTATCTAAACTTTCTCCCCAAGGGGCATAATGACATTTGAGTATCTTGTTTGTTGTAACATGCATACATAGCCCAAGTACTGCTTTTTAAGAGAGCATGCCAAATTCCATTATCAGAACCAGTTTCTCTTGTTACCTGCTGTGGACTTTCATCGCGCAATGTGATGAGACTTCAGCAAGTTTCCACTTGAGTGCAGCTTCCACTGAGTGTAGTATAAATTAGTTCTTGTTTTGCTTTTGTGTTTTCCTCACATATTGATCGCTGAATGGTCTGTTTGTTTACAGCTATGACACATTTTTACTGACCAGTTTTTTGCTCTGAGTTTAGAGTCATAGAGGTTTCCTTGTCATTTAAGATACATACGATTACATATTGATGAACAGCCTTCCTCCAAGATCACGGTGCAACACAGGTGCAGGTACAAAACAGTTCACTAAATACAAAAGTCTAAAAAATATTTTAAATCTTAACATTCCTAATCTAATCTAGAGATGAATGGAAATGATACTGAGCAAATTGTGTGTGAGGTAGAAACAACAGCAGCAAAGATTGAACAGATTAAGGTGCAAAAATTTACACTAGTTACACTAAATGTGCAAATATAAAGAAGATCCTCTTAGTCCTTCTAACAGGTGGCGTAGCTACTGTAAAGCTGTTTTTTTTATTCAAATTCGTTTATAAATGTGCTATACTACACATAAGTTCATTCTTGTTCTAATTTGTGTCAGGGTAAATAACATATTGTGTTCTATTTTTCAAAGTTCTGCTAGGCTTCCTGGTCAGTTTGTGCGTTGTATCTCAGTAAAGTCAGACCACAGCACATTTTTCATCCCTCTCATACGAGCCAACACTTGGAGATGTTTGTCACATTTCTTGATGTTTACATAACAATATGTTTACATTTCTGGAATTTTACATAATCAAGTTTTAACTTGCAAGAAATGGTGTTTACTGTCAGAAGTTTTCTGATGTTTTTGTATGTTTTGGTTGTATTCATTACAGAAGATTGTGGATTTTTAAACCATCTGAGAGATCCAATATCCTCTTTGCTTGTGAATTGGTCATTAATGTTCATTTTACAGCTTAGCATTTAGAATACGTTTTTTCACCACTGTGCTCTTTTCCACATTTGACCCAGTTCAGTGAAACACATTTACACACAAAACTGAACACACACTAGGGGACAGCAGTGTGCGCACATGGTTCTTTGCTCAAAGACACTTCAGTAGTGACCCAGTCGAATTTTCTGATCACAAGCCCAGTTCTCTAACCACCAGGCCATGGCTGCCCCAGTGTTATTATTACACCATATTTCATTTCATTTCATGCAGACGTTTTAGAAAATAGCCTATATGAAATATGTAAATCAGAAAAAGTTGGGAGAGTTGACTCTTGAGTTTATCTTACAAACAGTTTGGGTTACAAATACTTTATTTTAACATAAGTACAGACTAATTTCTGGTTATAAACCAAAATTCTTATAAACATAAACAAGTGTGTGAAATTGAGTAAATCAGAGGTTTTGCCTAACTGAGTTGTTTTCAAATGTCAATAAATTATCGTTGTTTTATTTGGAAATTCTGGCTTGCCAGTAACAATTTAACCACTTTCTGTTACAATGCTGGAATTATCCTACATGTCAGAGCTTTGTGCCATGTCATTCTATTAGTTTTCATAACATAATGCTAACAGTGTCACCTTAGACTGTTTTTGAATGACCTGATTTGGCAGATAACAGCCTATTTACCGTACTTAGATTGCTGAGTTTGTAGGCAGTCATTAACACCCCAGTTAATGAACATAACAATAGCAGACATTGTTTTTTGCAACACATTCCAAAATTGGTGGGATAAATAATGATGTAATTACAAACAGATAATTTGTAATCAGGATTTGGATTTTTGATTGGCAAACTTGAGTAGAAGATTGTGTGATTAAATTACTGAAGGGTTTTAAAACAATGTATCTTAAATTAGAAGGGATTTAAATGTGTATCCCTTGACATCATATAATATCATTAAACATTTGAAGGAATTGGGAGGAATTTTGTTGTGTAAAGACCAAAGGTGCAAGCGTTAGCAGAACACTTGATCGTTTAGACAGCACTGCATAACATACAGCACTCTACAATGGCTGATAGAACCACATGGACAAGTACTTACGCAATCTTTGTCAAACACATTGTATAATGTAATATAATGTAATATAACTACTACCACAACTATGATTTGATTAATAAGCGATTCAACCAATGAAAATAAGTCACTAACGCCCGGCCTGCTGATCCTCCAATACATTGTTTTCATTTTGCCTCTTGCCTCACACACAATCTGCAGCACATTTGTACATCAGTTTTTTTGCAAAGCTGTCAGTGCTGTGAGTGTGTAGAACTGAAGACTGAGCTGTACAGTATTTAACCCCCCACCCCAACCTCCCAAGCCCCTAGCTCTTGCAGTAAGGCCCCTGAGAAGGATATTTACATCTGGAAAAAAGTCCAGAAACAAACCATGTCTTTTTGTAGGCATCCAGTTCTTCTCTACTTCCAAATGCCTTGGGCAGGGGTGTTGGGGGAGTCCGTTTTCAATTGATTTTTATATAAATAACCCCTTCCTTTTCACTCTAAAACTAGTGGGCAAGATGAAAATCTGCTTTGCTTTGCTTCAGGCTACTTTTGAAATATTATTCTTTTTTGTAGGGCTTTTTCGATGCTGTAATGGGAGATTCATTTATATTAGTGTTGTTTGATGATGATGTAAAATGACTCTATGTAGAGAGTGCATGCGTACTGTGACATTAAACATAGCAAGAAATCATGTTTAGAAATATAGAGGTCAGCCAATGGTTTAAATGTGCTGGAATACCGACTAGCAGTTGTTTCTAAGAACAGCATTTTATTGTGGAGGTTTCATCTCAGAATTCAGAATTCATCTCTACTGTTGATGACCCCCCCCCATTTTGATGTTTTCCAACATGCATTTTTCACCCTCACAAGGCAAGCTTATGCTAATCATTCAGCATTTCTCATCTATTTACACATACCATCAATCAAACAGTGACTTTTATACTTAATCCAACTGCTCGTAAGCCTTTATACCTGAGAAAAGGTTAAGGTGAAGCAAATATGTCCACATGGGGTCAGATCCATTTTGCATGCAATTTCATTCAGCATTTTTATACATCATCCGTTGTCGGACAAAACAGAAAGATAACTATCTAGTCAGTAAACTGACAACTTGTTTGTTAGTGCATTTGCTCAGTATGTGTCCAACCGTGACCCTAAAAACGATTTAGTGGTGGTGAAACAATAGATAGGTTGGATAGAAAGTTTGTGTTGAGTAATTTAAAATAAACATTTGTGTGGCATCCATGCATCACATTTATGGATTTATTTGCACAATGAGAAAGCAATTGATTTAGCAAAATATTGGTAAAAATGTCAGAGATGTGGACATGTGATACAGGTGAAAACGTATGTTTAATACCATGACTTTTTCATTTAATTTACATAAATAAATTTGCATTATTAACACCCAAACTCTTCGCTTTTAAGGCTACTAGCCTCTAGTCAGCCTAGTGTTCCTCCCTTCCCCTTTGGACCTGTGTGCGATTATAGAAATGTATGGTGGTTAAACACATGATGTAAAGAGAACGAAGTCTTTATTTGCCTCAGGCTGCCAAGCTTACCGTTGAAATTTGAGCTAGTGTTGGATGATGCCAGCAAAGGGAATACAGCAATAAAAACATTCACGTGACTGGGCCATCTATAAAGAAAACCAAATAGAGCAGCAGTTTGGAATGTCTGCAGCTGTTAGGGATTTTAACCAAGCTGCTCAAGTCACGGTTTGGCCCGTGTCCTCTATTGTAGACCTAATGAGACCGAATCTGCAAACCCAGTGAACTCTGCACCATGCTGTTCCCCTGGCACCTCAACCACAACAGAAACCTCATCGCTTCAAAGTGGCCACAAATGCTTTCCGTGTAGAGAATTTGGAGAGGGGGGTTGTTTCTATCTGTTGTTTGCTTTGGCATGTGGGTAACTGTGTTGTAAACCAAGTGATGTTTAAGTCATGTCTTTTCCGACTGTCTCACCTCCTTCCCCTATTCTGTTCCAATGTCATATCCTGCAGGCAGAGAGGAAGGCAAGACTGGTGTCTATGATGAACTCATTGGAGGAGTACGGCGAGATGGAACCCGAGCCTCAAAAGGCCGCCGGCACCACGAGCAGCTTGTCATCACCAGTACCACCACCACCCACACAACACCAACTCAAGCCAACTCAACCTCAGGCTTTACCGATAACTCAAGCTCAGCCACAGATGCAGGCTCCATCCCAGCAACAGCTTCCTTTCCAACAACAACAACAACAACAGCAACAGCAGCCTACAGACCCAGCTTCCCCCATCGTGGCCACCACCCCGGAGCCAGTGCTTATGGGAAATGGAGATAAGACTTTAACCAAGTCCACAGACACAGAGGCAGAGTACGAGGTGATGATTTGGAATGAAATCTCTGCAGTAAATTACAATGTCAATCATTTGTATTCGTATGTCGCTTTCAGGCATGTCTGAAGTATTTAATGGTCTACTGTATTATTTATAATGATGATAAAAAGCTTGGTATCAGATCTCGTATTAGAAAAGACAGTCATCTAGTGGACTGATATTTAAATTTCTGTGTGCAGGATGGCAGAGGCTTTGGGATTGGTGAGTTGGTGTGGGGAAAATTAAGGGGTTTCTCATGGTGGCCTGGACGCATCGTTTCATGGTATATGACTGGGCGTAGCCGAGCAGCGGAAGGCACCAGATGGGTCATGTGGTTTGGTGACAGCAAGTTTTCAGTGGTAGGTATTTAATAGTTTTCTTATAATTTAAAAAATATTGGGTTAAATGAGTTTATTTTGTTTGCTCCAGTTTCCTCATTCCTCTCACATATGTAAGTAGGTGGATTAAGTGCTCTAATATGTAAGGAAGAACAAATGGCGCACAAAATGATTGTTTATGATTTTTCTATGGTCAGTTCTGGACATAGCAGGGTAAAATGAGTTTAAAAATTGGATTGCAATAAATCTGTAGTAAAAATGTGACTGGTAGCCCAGTTGGTAGAGCTTTGGACTATCAACTGAATCCCAGATCTGCTATGCGGTCACTGCAGAGTCATTACGACTCTTAACCCTCTCTGCTTTGAGGGATTTGTACAATGACTAAACCTGCGCTTTGACCCCGGGCTCCCAAACAAACTGGGATTTGTGCAGAACAGATTTAATTGTAGTGGACATGTGGATCTGTATATATGACAAATAAAGGCTTTGATTTCAGGTGCTAGTTTACCAGTATTGTTTGTAATATTGACTTGAACCCTCTCATTTTTTAAAGTTTCTTTTACTTATAGAAGTTAGAGGTTTTAAACAGTTAGATGTGTTAGAGTTTATGTCGAGAAGTTAAAGCCAGAATCTTATATAAAGATTCGAGTTATTTTAGATTTTTTTTCTGAATCAAATTAAAAGCATTTTCACAAAATTTTTTGACATTTTTTAAAATCCAATACAACAATAATTCGTGCTTTTTTCATTACACGTTTATTATAAAAATAATTAGCAACATCAGAAAATAAGCCTACCAGGTATGCTTCATTGACCTGTTGTGACTTGCTGATTTTTTTACATGTGTCTATAAAAAATCACCGGCATACGTGCCAGAAAAGAAAGAGAATATTGAAATGGTTAAAGATATAACTCGACATTGCAAGGGATGTTAACTGAGGTATATAGTAGAAAAATGAAATCTAATACATGACAAATCTTTAATAACACCCATAAAAAGGCAGACAGGTATTATGAAAGAAAAAGTAAATAAAAAGTACATAAGATAAGCCCTTAACTTTTTAGTTGATTGGGTTTTGTTTTAAGAAAGTCACAACCTATAAGCAGGCGATTCAGTTTAATAAAGTAGTTAGTAAGTATTGCAGAAGGCATAAGTGTTCTGGCTTGTGAAGTACTATTTATGGTGAGCGGTCTATTGTGAGTGTCCTTTGTCTTAACAATAAAAAATATTTGTAGATTTTTGTATTTTTAAAAATGCACTTCAGTTCCTTATGTGATACTCAAAGGATGAGTGACTGAATAAATAACACAAAACTTGATTGGCATTCGTTCAGTATCAGTCTTTTTTTTGTAGTCTGGACCAGAACTGTTGATTAGTTTTGTTCATCACTAAGGGTGGAGCGAAATTTGTACTTAATTATTTTTATGTAATAATAGTCACACAAGAAGGTTGATAAAATTAATTCTAATATATGCCACTTATTTTCAGTTTCAGTTTTTTCAGAGGCTTTTTTACATGCATGAAGGAAATAGCTACAACATTATTTTATTTATGCTTCACAAACAGTGCAGGTTACAAACGCAAAAATGTATAGAAATCTTTTAGAATTTATCATGGTGGGCAGCCCTAACTAGGGCACTTCAGTTATGACCTGTCGAAAAATAGAATCGAACCGGCAACCAGTCACAAGGCCAATTCTCTAACCACTCTACCTCAGCTACCCCGGCGTAGTTAACTGAAGTACAGAACTGTGATTTGCTAATGCATGACTTTATTTATGATATAAGTGTGTAATCTGACTGTCATTTCTTCTCCAGGTGTGTGTTGAGAAACTGTTACCCTTAAGTTCCTTCTGCAACGCTTTTCACCAGCCAACCTACAACAAACAGCCAATGTACAAGAAAGCCATCTATGAAGTGTTAGAAGTATGAACTATTAATATACGTAGATGTACTTACTAGCATTTATGGAATTGCTCTTTTTCAACCAGTTACCTTTGTGCCAACCAATTTGTATCTCCACAGGTTGCCAGCAGTAGAGCAGGAAAGGTTTTCATCACTTGTCCAGAGAGTGATGACACAGACAGCTGTAAGTCAGTGGACATTCAGAACAAGCAAATGATTGACTGGGCCATGACAGGATTCCAGCCTACAGGTCCTAAGGGTATGGAGCCTCCAGAAGGTAAACACTCCTCACATGTTCTTCTTATTGCAGGGATTACATCGAAGACATGTCTGCACAAGTGAAGATGCAACCCGAAGACTTTGTTGCATTAGTGTTTCTTAGCTCTTTAAAAACTTATAAAAGCTCTTTAATTACGATGCTAAATCCATTTACATTTACAGTGTTTAATGACTGCTTTTATCCAAAACAAACTGAAGTTATCAATGTGAGAAACTAAAGGTTTTGCTTAGTCAACACTAAGCTTGGTGATTGCTGATTTGGGTGGCCGGCACATTTTGCCAGGATTTCTCTGTTTACCCGGCACTTGGGATGGTTAATGAGGAAAAAATATCTTTCTAAGCGGTCACAAAAATTAAGCCTTTCAAAATTCATTTGGAATGCTACATGGGACTTTAGTGTCTTCAATACACGTTAAACATGTTTATTAGTTCATTTATCCTGGTGTATACTGTCATGTCTGTGCAGATGCTTAAACAGCTGATCACACCTATAAGATTCAAACCCAGATTTCGTCAGTGGTGGCCAAGTGTAGGAGATGAAAAAAAAGTATATAATAAATGTATCTTGTGTTGATTGATCGGTTGAGTCGTTTCTTACATTTTCAAGTCATAAAGTGTGACTTGTTTGTAACTTACTGTCAGTAGATGGAGGTTCCCCAACAATGATAGCTACTATCATTAGCAATACGTATTTACTTTTAAATGAATTAAATTAGAGCAATGCAGATGTTTGTCAGCTACTGGCATCTATGTGTACTTTTAAAACATTTACAAAATACCAGTTTCATTTGTATATAACATAACATAACATGCATTTAGCCGACGCTTTTATCCAAAGCGACTTACAATGAGCAGACAGGGTTAAGGGTCTTGCTCAAGGACCCAGCAGTGTAGCGGAGTGTGGCAGAGCCTGGATTTGAACCCCTAACCTTTGGGTTCCCAGCCCAATGCTCTACCCACTAGGCTACACTGTCCCTATGTATTGCACAATGTATTGCACGAAATGCAGAAAACATCACAGAGCTGGCAGATACATTAACACAAAATTAATTTTAGTAGCTCCAAGTGGCCAGCATGTTGTTGGACCTCTGTGATGAAACAGAAGCACTCAGATGTACCTCGATGTAGATAATACACAAACATTTGTTTCTACTCAATGTGATCCTTTTAGCTGTTTCGTTTGATTAGGTATGGTTTGTAGTTTGTATAGTGATTAGGCTGGTTCAAAGCTTACTGGGAACTATAGACAAACTTTGGGGTTAGTTTGCTGAGCTACTGTTGCTGTAAGAGCACTAGTCACTGCATCAAGTATTCCGTTACAATTATTCCATTACAAAATGATCAGTTACATAAAATAGTAGCAAATCTCTTTTAAATCCCTTGATTGCCTTAGCCTAAGCATTTCTTACAACACTTCAGCATGGATAACAGTCAATAATTTTCAAACACAAAGATGGACTTGTCAGGACATAGCACATGTTTTCACTTTGCATCTGACCAGATTAACTTTCGCATGTTATTGATGTAGTTGTTAGCTTGCAAGTCTTTGCTTGCATTTGTGAATGCACCAGCAAAATGTGTTACAAAGGAATATCATTCTTGCATTTTCTTATCATTTCTTGCCCTTTTTATACTGGTTTGCTGAACATTTAATCATGTTAATCACAAAATATCTTGCAATCGTGTTTTATTTTACTAAAGTTAGGAGAGAACAAGAACAAATGAACAAGATTTAGTGTAGTTCTGATGTGCAGATTTTGCAAAAACATACATACAGTAAAACAAATAACCTTACTATATAAAAATTAAAAAACATAAGACAAGACTAAAATAATAAGTAAAAGTACATTGTGTATATTAAGCCATCATATTATCTCTAGTCTTATTATTAACAAGGATATGGGTGAGGGCTAAGTGGTTAATGTGCTGAGCTGGAGAACAGAAAGTCACTTTTAAAGCATCACAGGTTTAAGCATCACTACCACCTAGTTGCCAATGTTGGACCCCTGAGCAATCAACAATGTTTTGTTGTAATTGTCAGATGCGGATGTTAGATATTGGTATATTGGTTAGATATTCAGCTAAATGCTGAAAATGTAAATTATATTGCTTTATGCAGGTAATTAATTACATTTATAGCAAAGAGGTCAGCTGTGCTATTATTTCAACACTAGCTTCTAAATGAGATTAAAACCATTTAAATGGATGTATTTTACTTTTATTTTAAAAGTTACAATTTAAACATGTTTGGGCAATGATTTCTAACTGAGGTTAGTTTTATATAAAATATATTGTAGGAACACAGATTATTCATCTTTAAACACAGTGGCAGGTGTTAAGATAATGGACTTATATTCATAAATGAATTCATAAGTCACATTAAATAACAATCTGCTAAATGTCACATGTTTAAAAATAATATAAACATGATACTATATCAAACAGATTTTGTTGGTGTTTTACTCAATGGGAGATCTGATTATTTATTATTTAATTATTAATAATTATTAATAATCATTTCAGACCTTATTGGTGAAATCATTAAGAAATGTTTATTTAGAGCACTAGGTGAAAGACATCTGTGAAAAGCCCCTAGTAAAAACCACAACCCCAAACTTGTCTAGTTATAAGGACTTTGATGTTGGGGCACCACGGTGGCTTAGTGGTTCACGTGTTTAGTGTATTGTAGTGTATATGATTAAACAGTGGTACAAGTAGATGATGGCTAGATGAATGGATAGATTTTAACATTGTGTTTTACACTTTTATTGTATTTTACATTATTAACAGCTACAGTCATTAGTAATGAATGTCGCAAATGTTGTATATTTAGTTAACCTGCATGTCTTTGGACTGTGGAGGAATTCAGAGCTCCCAGAGGAAACGCAGAGACATGAAACCAGAACATGAAAATTCCACAAAAAAAGGTACCTGGACTGCGCAAACATGGTATCAAATCTAGAACCTTCTCACCCCAAAAACATAATATAGAGTGATATAAAAGTAAAAATAAAATCCCCACCAATACTTGCTGCAATATCAGAAGCAAAATACATTTTTTTTCAAAAATAAAAGACCTATATATGCCTAAACAGTAAAATAATTATTTGCAATCAACCAATTTAATATGACACCGTTTGCAAATCTACATTTCAAACCAACACTAAGACAATCAGGTTTATGTTCAGGCTTTTTTGCAGGATTTTGGCCTGTGCTTTGTGCAACAGTCTTTGCTAAACTATTACTAAGCAGAATGCAGATAATTTGTTTAAAAAAACTACTTTCCTATACCTTCTAGCAATTGTGTAGTGCATTTCACACACTGTATTTCTGGCTGTGTGTTAGATATATAACAGTATCTGTAACATTTGCTCTGGTCAGTCATGTATCTTTGTAATGACTCAGCAAGTTGTCGAAGGCCAAAACACTAAAGTCTCATTTTCTTGACTTTTTCTTCCTTTAATCTCTCTAAATTGCCCAGTTTTTCATGAGTGCCAAGTCCAAGGCCTTATAGTCAAGTGGCATTTGAAATTTACGCCAGGTCAGTGCTTTTCTAATACTGGAGTAACCCAACCTTGCACAGTTTAATGTATTTTGTGCTGTATCAAACCAATACTGGCTCAGAAAGGATTTCTTTCTTTAGCCAGTGATTGGATCACATCTTATCACTGGTATTATTCTGTTTATTGCTACACTGGCATGCATTTACATCCATCAGAACCTGCACATGGGGCCTTATTGATTTATCTGCAGCAACTTCTTTTTCCTGATTACACTTCAGCCGGATCGATCAGAAGCATGTCTGGGGAATCTCAGGCACAGGGATGTAATATAAACTTGATGGGAAGCCATGGGAGTACCTCACTAGAGAGTGAACAATCAACAACCTGCTAATACAGCCTGTCTTCTTCTAAAGTTTTTTGCACCACTGTTTTATTTAACATCTCATTTCCAGACTGGTAGGAGCAAGAGGATTTAAAATAGAATAACTCTAAAATAGTGATATTTAGAAAACAGTGATATATAGAGATCTTTGATTATTTAATTATTACATATTACATTGCATTTAGCCGACGCTTTGATCCAAAGCGACTTACAATGAGCAGACAGGGTTAAGGGTCTTGCTCAAGGACCCAACAGTACTGTCCCTAATAGTGTCTGTCCTTGTCCCTGTCCCTTGGCGCTGTGACCAAGGCTTTCCACTTTGCTGAGCATGTGTATTCACTGCTGTCCCCTAGTGTGTGTTTACCGTTGTGTGTAAGTGTGAGTATAAATGAAAAAAAAAAAAGTTAAAAATTAAAAATGTCATTTTTTTGAATTTCCTTTTGGGATTCTGGATTAGCTTAGAAAACAAAAAAGAATGTCATCAAATTCATCACCGTATTCCTGTAGTTCTAAAGCCCTGAAATTTCTGAGTTACCTTTTTATTTTGGTGTGATGGGCCCTGTTTCACAGCAAATAATTAAGGAACCAACTTCATGCAGAGAAAACAACATTACTATAACACACACACACACACACACACACACACACACACACACACACACACACACACACACACACACACACACACGCTGTATGCTCTTTTCAGCTTGATCAAATGTTGTTTTGGTGTAGAAAACAGCACAAAATGTGGACTACAGCAGAAACGTCCTCTGTCTGCGATTAACTTGGGTGCAGAGATAAGATAAGATCATCTTTTATTAGTCCCACAATGGGGAAATTGACATTTCTCTCAAAAAGGAGCGAGGCCGCAGCGTGCATGCGAGAACCCTGAGATGTCACCGCATAGAACTAATATTTGTATTTCTATTTTAGTTTCAGGCTACGTATGTTAATGCTACTGAATGTGACAGAAATGTACCGAAGAACCTCGGAGCAGGTCACTTTATTCACCACAGCATCGTTATTATAACAGCATGTTTGGCAGATGTTGAAAAACTGAAATCATATTCAAAATAGAGACGAGAAAATTTGTTTTTAATGGACAATTCTGTCAGATTGAGAACAACCTCTGCCAAGTAACATGTTCCTCACGGCCTGTGTTTACCAATTACTCATTTCTTAGTAATTGCTGATAAGAAAAACACATTATAATAAAACCTCAGCCTTGCTTACTGTTTGGGCTCCATTCTGGAGTTACGTAAAACTGCAGTTTAGGCTGCCAGCAAGTGCAACAGATAAGAAGAACTATGTTTTTTTGACCACCAAGTTCCCATGTGGGTTTTAATTCAGATTTCGAATACACAAGAAAGTAAACTGTTCTAATTCGTCACTAACGAGACTGACTGATTATGATCTTATAGCTACTAAAGATGTGAATGAAGTACACCACAAATACATTCATGAAAGGACTGATTGTCACACTGGATAATAAACGGTTGCTTTCCTGGAAACCATTAAAAACTTTTAGATAATCATGGGAAAGTGTTTAATGGAAATTAAGCCAATTCTCATTACAGCGTGATGTGAGTGGTTTTTTTTTGTTAGCACTGAAGTGAATATGCAGATGAGTATCGTTATTAAATCTGACTGATAGTGAGATGCTTGTTACTAAGATCCATTAGACCATATTGACAGAGTCATGCTTTCTTACGTAGACATCTAAGTTCCAAACAAAAAGAAAACCTGCCTTAATTAGGAAGCAATTAAAAGTTAGACTTGCATTCTGTGATCTTTATTGTTATATGTAGCTAATTAAGCCACTGACAGGTGGTAACGGCGTTTTAATTCACAGTTTATGTCACATCTTTAATCATGCTGCTAGCGTGAAATTTATGGCAAATTACCCGACTGATGCTCAAAGCACACTTGAGCATGTTTGCATACACATGTATGTCACTTCAGTGTTTCCTCTATTACGTCAAGGTTCCTGTTTTCTCTGGCTTATGATCCTGTAGAACCAAACATGACTTTTCAAAGTCCATTTGGTGTCAAAACTGGTGATATGCAGTATAATGGATCCATTTTTTTGTGTGGAGTTTGCATGTTCTCCCCGTGTCAGCGTGGGTTTCCTCCGGGTACTCCGGTTTCCTCCCACAGTCC
>JAOTRQ010056614.1:0-14203 GCA_028565875.1 Hoplisoma paleatum | reverse complement strand
TTTTTATAGACTGTTTATTAAAGTGAGTTATTGTCCATGAATGTTCAGGTATTTATAAAGTGACAGTGCTAAAAAAAGTGCTAAAAATCTACTATACTAGATTAAACTCAACGCTCTTTATTTCTAGTTAGTATTCAAAAAGTTTGAAGCAAATCAGTTTTGCAACAATAAAAAAAATCCTTCTTTTGTGTTTGTTTGTTTGTTTGTTTGTTGTTTTTGAGGTGGCATGGTGACTTAGCAATGTCACCTCTTGGCAAAAAGTCCCCAAACCGATTCCCATGTAAGGCAACTGAGGGCTTTCTTGGTGGAGTTTGCATGTTCTCTCTGTGTGTGTGTTTGTCTCTGTACCCTGTAACAGACTGTGGACCTATTTGGGTGCTTAGTGTATTCAGCCAGTGTGTGTCCCACCGTGACCCCAAATAGGATTAGGCAGCTAAACAGGTGAAAAAGTATCGAGTGATGTTATTACAGATTGGGTATTAAAGTGCATTAACAAAAGTTGCTTAAGAGTAAGAAAGGAATAAACTGTGTGAGTCAGTTAATAACAATGATACACGACTTCAAGTTTAAAAGCAGTTTGCTGCACATCTGACATTTAGAGTAACAGATGATACCATTCGGATGATTTCTTTTTCAGGAATGTTTGTGGATGTTTCAGTGAAACAATACCAAGATAATTCATTCTGTTTGGTGGTACAGATCAAATGCCCTTTTGTTTTAGCAATGGGGCATGTGTTGCACTATCATGCCCAACTTTGATGACAATCAAACTGCTGGCACAGAGACACAGATGACTTCCAATGGTGTAAAATCTGCAGTCAATCAAAGTTTATTTTGTTATAACATACATTCAATTCTCTTCAGTGGGGGGGGGGGGGGGGGGCTGATCGAACACTGGCGTGGTTGGTCACGTTTGTGAGTTGATGGTACTCATTGTTGTGTGCTGTTTGTATGTTTCTTACACTAGGGCACAGAAACCATGAGGTAAAGGCTGCGTCATGCCAGTCTCTGTACATATTTATTCTCTTCACATCAAGGATCCAGAAGCTCTCCAGGCAATGTTTCATTAAATAAAAGAAAAAAGATTAGCGAGCTACGTCATGAGTAACAATACTCCCATAAATAATCCCATTCTAACCAGAAAACTGTCCACCTCTGTGATACGGCATGACTCAACACTGATTTTACATGTAGCAAGACTCAACTTTTGGCTCAATGGCGCATTTGTTACAAGGTGTGTTCAGCTCTTACGAATGCAGTGTATGTTTATTTCATAAATCCCCAAATCTAGAAATTTAATAAACTTCCCCAAGATTCTGTGCAGTTTAGAGTATTATTTGAATTTCGTTTAATATGTATCTAATAAACGTATAAGGGACAGAAACATGTATATAAAGAAACATTTTAATGCTTCATTTAGACAGGCTAACATTTGATCCATTAGGGATAAAATTCACTTTATGTAAATGTTTTCATTTGTAGTGGAATCTTGGAATTTTCATCTTCTTCCCTAAGACCTTAAATAAACACATTTAACGGTGTTTATTCAACAATAAATCTTAATTAACAAAATACATATAAGTACACTACAGACGTTTCACTATAGGCCACCATTAGCTGTCAGATAAGTCAGGTATAATGCTACTATTTGATAGTTTTGACCAAATGACTGGCCTAAGAAGCGTTTACACAATATTGTATGTTGTGGCAATATTCTTGTAGCACATGTGGGCTGGATAAAAAAAAACAGTAGCTTGAGATCTTAAGTATCATAAGCCTTGGACTTTGTTTTGCTACAAAGCTGGAAGCAAATGGAAATGTGTGCAGACGTTGGATGAGATGAAACTGAGCCAGAGAGAAAATCTGAGAATGAGAATATGCAGGATGTTAATATTTATGATAAGAATATGTTTTATTTAGGGGTCATACAATATTCATATTTATCTGTACTGATTAGATATAGAAAAGTATTAATATATTTTATGGCATTTTTTGACTCTAGGGAACATCTCTATATGTGAGGAACTGTGTTATCCTCACACCAGAACAGTCGCGCCTCCTAGCCACGCCCCCTGTCTAAGGACCTGGAACCTTAATCGTACACACCTGATCCTGGTCTGCAATCAACCACCTTATATACAGTGACTCTCCCCTCGTTCTGGGATGGATTCTTGTTTGCGGTTGTGTTCGTGGGTGTGTTTAGTGTTTGCTTGTGTTGGTTTTTCCTTTTCCTCCCGTTGTCACTCGAGTTCTGACTGGACGCTTTGCTATTTTGTCACTTCCCGTGTTTTGTTTCTTTAGTTCCAGCCGTGTCAATAAAGACCCTTTTGTTTAAACCTACCTGCCCTGGTGTGTCTCCGTGGTGTGTCCTGGCATCGTAAGCGTTCCTGAAAAACCCTTTCCCTAACAGGAAAGGCTTGTTGTACTATTTGTAATGTGATTTTCACAGCTATTAATTATATTAGATATAGTCATTTGTGTCCTGGGGTGTGCACAGTGATGTAAGAAATATTAGTGTACACAATTAAACTAAATTACTTATGTGACCCTGCCTGTTTTATGCACAAATTCATTCTAATATATATATAATATTAATCTATATAATATTATTTTTAACGTATATAATATTTTTAATTTCAATAAATACAATTTGGTCTAGATAGCTTTAATACTGACTGCGTAAGCTCATAGAGAAAAATATATTTAAAAACAAACATATTTTCAACACTAATTTTTCATGTATCACATACCAAATGAAAGTGACACACTCACATTTCAAGCAATATACGACATTTCTGAAAGAAAGATTCTGGTACTTATGACGTGCTGGTGAAAAAGCATCCTGATTACACTGAAATGAACTGGCGATCTATAGGAGTGATGTCTGAATAGAAGATAAGTTTCTGAATTCTTTAATAGTCCCTAAATAATCAGTGTTTTTTTCACATAAAGTAATATAAAAGATAAATAGAAATCAGTGTTTACGAAGTGGTTTCCATTTTCCACCGTAAAGAGAATTAAATCACAAATTTCACCATTTACCATGTTATAAATCTAATTTAAATACAATATGAGCAATCATTTACTGCAATAAAGTTAAATCGCATAATTTAATACATTTAATACATCTTCACTTTGTTTACTTTAAAGATATTTCTCTTATAATTAGACTGACTGACACTACAAAAAGGCCCCCTTTACCCTTAAAATAACCAGTCAATCTATTACCAGACCCCCCAAAAACCAAACAATAAAAATCATGTTATCTCCTAATTTTATTGTTGCTTGTGGGGAAGACTTGCAACTTTGATGTCATTTGCAAAAAAGTAAAAATGTGTTAGACAGTAACTTAAACTTAATCTCATTATTCCGTTGTGTTTATTTCAGCTGGAACACAGAATGACCAACAAACAAAGGCACAAGAAAGCTGGATGCAACGTATGGTCACCTCATTTTTTAGTGACTCAGCCCTGCTTAACACTCGTGAGGGAAGAGCTGGAAAAGTGCACAACTTTATGCTGGGACTTAAATTGAACGCTAGCATCCCACTATCAGCCGCTAGTGAAGTGCTGAACTGTAATCCCGAGGAAGAGGAACACGTTGTTGCAGGTATACAATAAATCAGGATACTAGTATAGCTATTAATATATAAAGCATTAGCTAGCATGAGTTCATTGACGATAAAAGCCAATACATTAGATTTATATGGTTATTGCATAATGCAGTTTATGCCACAGGTGAGTTGTTTGTTTTGATAATGAAAATGCATAGTTCTGTTCTTTTTCTTGGAATCACATCAAAAAAGAATCCAACAACTAGGACAGGGAGAAAGATTTATTGCTGCCCTAATTCTATACTGTACATCATGTTTTATTAGTATCTGTCCCATTGTTTAGTTGGGGTTTACAGCATCACCAAACTACCAGAATCACTAAAATGTCGTTTGTGAAACATTTTCTAAAAGTTATTCTAGAGGTTTCCTGTTAGTTATTTATGTAACATGAAACCATGAGCAGCTTGTTCTTAACAAATTCAAACAATTTGTCCTGACGCTTTACATTAACCTAAACAATGTTTACATGCAGCCTTGCAGTCAATTTACACTGGATGTTGTAGTTTCTTGTAAATAGGATACAGATGTTCCTTCAAATTATCTCAGCTTCCCTGCTGTACACCAGCTACTTGTAACACAATCCTGTGGTAGCACTAGACTTGGATTACATATTTCTGTTTTTATTTTTTTTGAATTAATAAAGTAATGTCAACATAACATGATTTTTTTTTATTAAAAATGAATTTATATTTATATTGTTTATAGTTTAATTTAGTTAAAATTTGTTTTTATGGATTATTTAAATACATGTCATGCATTTTAATAAATACAAATATACAGTAGTTAATGAACCTATAGACAGATATATATAGAAATTATAATATAAATATATACTGTTATGTATACTTTTATGACTCATGGGTTTATTTATATATATGTATATTTTAGAACAATCTTAAAAAACAGATGGCGTCAACAAGTAATTGTTTTCATGATTTGGTAGAAAAGTTACTTCCAGTCTTTGAGAAGACCAGATGATCTCCAGTTTGTCAGTAGTTTTTAATTGTCGATAATTTTGAAACTGTTTTTGTTTCAAAAATTATTAGCATTTTTTCACGCTGTGCAAAATTATTTCAGTTTTGAAGTAAATCCTTGTGTATTTGTTTGCTTGGGTACTTTAAACATGATTGGCATTTTCAGGGTGCAAAAGAATGACTAATAACTGCTGCAGATATGACCTCTACTGGGTACATACACATTCAAACTGCATGCATTCAGGCCAGGGGTCACCAACCTTTTTGAAACTGAGAGCTACTTTAACTAATGCGAAGGGCTACCAGTTTGATACACACTTTTGAAATCACAAATTTATAACCTTCAATTACATGTTACTATTAATAATTAATGATTTATCTATGTGAAGATGCTTGTAATTCCCTTTGCATTAACAACCTGGACACAAGGCGTTCTTTAGTTACGAGCATTTATTTCAGCTTCTTCATAGCATCGTCGAACATGCCCGTAACTAAAGAATGCCTTGTGTCCCTGTGGTTAACGCAAAGGGAATTACAGTGAGAACTCATTGGCCGCATTAATACAAAGGTTATCAATAAAGGAACTTGTGAACTCGACAGGTCTTCCCTGTTTTATACACAGCAATTATTAAACTTAAATCTTTGCGACTGCACGAGTACGCTTATCTGGTGGTTCCGCGATAGAACAAAAGTAATTAATTAATTATCCAAACTACAAATAACTAATGAAATACATACAAATTAAATGGCTGTCTCTGATGACAGCTACTGGTAAGTGTAACTATAATGAGCTCTTTTTAGAACAGACCCGCGGGCGACTCATGAGGTCCTTGCGGGTCCTTGCCTGTGGGCACCACGTTGGTGACCCCTGATTTAGGCTGTGTGTGAAATTTTGAGCATTTGGAGGAAACCCATGTATACATGGGGAGAACATGCAAAATCCAGGGAATTGAGCCCAGGATTTTTTAGCATTTCTTCTGTCCGTTAGTAGTAGCATAAATATGGAGGCAGTCATAGATGAGGCTGGTCTGCATTGACATTTTAGTTCCGCATGACACTTTACAAGATGAAAACACATACTGCTCATGCACCAGGGTCATAATTAAGAATCTTACACTATGTACACCAAATTGTAATGTTTGTGACATTTTTGTGTGTAAGTATGTTATTATAAGTAGAATTAAAGAATAAATTTAATAATTTAAATTATAAAGTAGAATTTAATTAATAATTAAAAAAAACACAAAACATTAGTTTTTAAAAAGATTAAATAGTTATAAATGGGTTATAATACTTCAGGAGGAATAAATAGCATTTAATTATAAATAACTTGACAAGCTAAACACAATTATTGTTATTTTCTGTCTCTATACATGCTATGATAAGATCCAGACGAGTTTGACCGCATCTACGAGCCGCTAGACTCAAAAAGCAAGAAGATTCATATTGTGGACAGTGGACTGACCTTTAACCTCCCATATCCTTTAGTCTTAAGGCCTCAAAGGGGTATTGACCTGATTATATCTTTTGATTTTTCTGCTCGGCCCAGTGACTCCAGTCCACCATTCAAGGTTATTATTTTTTATTATTCTCATCTTTATCAAACATCTTACCCCTAACATACTTGGTAAATGCAGGGTGTGTCATAATAACTCATCAATTAGGGTACAAGGGGTATCATTAAAATTCTTCATTATGGGTATTGGGGAGACATAAAAAAGGCTTGCTTTATAAATCCAATAATGTCTCCTTCTGTGTACTGACTAAGCCTGAATTGACAATTAAATACACTTTTGCAAATAAATACCCTTACAGTATATACATCTTTATATAAACAAAATACATTTTTACTTACATTACAAAACTCACTGATTCACTGTATGTAAACATTTTACACTTGTACAAGCCATTTTAATGAATGCCTTTTGTAATGGGGCCTGTATCTCAAAATGAGCTGATGTCATAGTCTGTGTGAATTATTGTAAAATAGGTGGGGTCTGTATGTTGTCCACCCAGATGTATGTGATATTGTTTACAATGTGACAGTGGTTTGCTGTCTTGACACCAAAAGTCTTTTTGTCTATTGCAGAGGTATAATAACCTCTCGTAGGCAAAGCAAAATAAAGGAACAAAACAAATAACTATGGGAAATATTATTAACATGCCACACTCCCTCAGTTGCAATACTAGCCAGTGAATATTTTTTAATATAACTGAACGAATATGGAATATATTCGAATATATGAATCATAGTTTTAAAATAACAAGGATGACATAGCTTGCTAGTAGTATGTTAATTTATTATTTGTCATGTTTTAATTAATTTATGTCTTAGATGTTGTTGCTTATAGCTGGTGGTGTAAGCCACATAACTTGAAGCAAGGGTCTAACATTGCCATAACTTAAAAATACAATATTAAAAATATAATTTTAGTGTACATATTTGACATTTTTTTCAACCTTGTGGCAACAGTGTGAGGAAGTTAACATAAATACTAGATTTTTTTAGATGTATTAACATGATAAACAATAAATCATTTCATATTTTGGGAATATGTTGCAGGCATGAAGTGCAGGAATGCATGTTTATGGATAAAATTCAACTTATCTGCTTTTATTATTGTTCACAGGAACTTTTGTTGGCTGAAAAATGGGCACACATGCACAAGCTTCCATTTCCCAAAATCGATCCGAAAGTATTTGACCGTGAAGGGATGAAAGAGTGTTATGTCTTCAAGCCAAGAAAGGGTGACAGGAATTGCCCCACTGTCATCCATTTTGTCTTGGTTAACATAGACTTCAGGGAGTTCAAAGCTCCAGGTAAAGTTTTACAAATGTATACTATATAAAACACTGTTGAATATGTTTTTATGTCCAGTTCGCAGTAACATTTTTATTGGTTGGTTACAGGGCAGTAAAATGTCTGTCAAAGGTAGACAGTGGGACAGTGGGAAATTGTGTGGGAAAGCCTGAGTGATCGAGTTCACTATTGCACAGAGACTTCACAAGAATTTACAGCTGTAGGCTGGAACGTACTGTATACTTCAGAGGAAAGATGTAGAACTTTTGTGTTGATGTAGATTTTTTAAACTTTGCTCCTAAGTACAAGTGAACGAGTTTAACAAAATGAAACCTGCATATGCCAAAATATATAAGCTTTTATAGTAAACCAAGAAGGGTGCTAATAATGTTGACCAAAGCTGACTGGCAGCCTGTAATCCCATAACAAACTAAGGCTCACGTGACTATATGCAGTTCCTCTCATTTTTTAATATTAACAAATCTTATTCAATAAACACAACAAAGTCACAATTTGGGGCTAACACTTCAGTGCGTGTGCTGCTGTATAGTTGAGGTGCTTGAACTTGGTATGATATATCAGTGGTATATCAATGTATAGTGGAAAGCATAGCTCGTCATAAGCCTACAATACTAGTTTAGTAAAAATCACAAAAGACCATCATACCCTCATTAGCTACTGCAGTTTTGTATTTCTAATTACCTCGATGTCACATCTTTGGAGATTAGGAGGAGATTACACAAACAAAGGTCCCAAACTGTTTCAAAATCAAATACAGAACCTTATTTGTTGTATTGACAGGGCTATCCTTTTAGCCCCACATTAGAAACCATTGCACATTAGCATGATTGTTTGTGTTTCTCTGAAGGAGTTCCTCGCCAGTCTGAAGAAGAAAAGGAGTTTGCTGACTTTGATATCTTTGATGATCCAGAATCACCGTTTTCCACCTTTAACTTTCAATATACTAACAAAGCTTTCACTCGACTACATGATCTCATGGAGTTCAACACTCTGAACAACATAGAGGTGAGAGCACATTTAATGTACTACAGCAAAGATTTTCAGGTCACAAGTGAGGATAATGGGTCATAAAGACTAATAATAATATATTGGTGAGCACCAAACTATGCTGCATCGCCACACTATACGGGAAACAATAGAGTAGTCCATACAAAAGTGATTTGAGCATCAAGTGAATGCACCCTAATTCAATTGTAAAGTAAAATAATGAGATAGATCCAGCTAAATATACAGTTATCATCCCCCCTTGAACTTTTCAACATTTCAGGCTTCAAAGATATCATTTGTGTGATTTTTGTGAAGAATCCACAACAAATGGGACACAATTATGAAATGGAAAGAAACTGGATATTTTAAACTTTTTTGTAGGAATAAAAAGCCGAAAAGTGAGAAGTGCAATGTTATCCTCCCCCCTTGCTTTAATACTTTGTTGTGCCACCTTTTGCTGCAATTACAGCTGCAAGTGACTTGGGGTATGTCTCTATTAGTTTTGCACATATAGAGACATTTTTGCCCATTCTCATCAGACCAGAGCACCTTCTTCCACATGTTTGGTGTGTCTCCCAGGTGGCTTGCGGCAAACGTAAAATGAGACTTTTTATGGATATCTTTGAGAAATAGCTTTCCTCTTGCCACTCTTCCATAAAGGCCAGCCGGGTGCTCTTTGGTCATCATAATGCACTGATATAATCACAGAGCAGGTACATTTATACAAAGACTTGATTACACACAGGTGGATTTTTGGATCATTCAGAGTTTCTCACTGAACTTCTGGAGTGAGTTTGCTGCACTGAAAGTAAATGGGCCGAATAATATTGCATGCTTTACATTTTTTATTTCTGAAAAAAGTTTAAAATATCCAATGAATTTTGTTCCACTTCAAAATTGTGTTCCACTTGTTGATTCTTCACAAAAAAAATCATATCTTTATGTTTGAAGCCTGAATTGCGGCAAAAGGTTGAAAAGTTCAAAGGGGGGCGAATACTTTTGGAAGACACTGTAGATGTATTATAGTATGTTGATGCATTCAGAGTGGATTTAATTGTTATTTATCACCATAGAGAGTTTTCACTAAAAAATCATGATGATCAAAGCCTTAAATCTCATGAGAATGTACCTAAGATGTATTTGTGTGTGTTTTATTGGTTGTGTACAAAATCGGGAACAAATGTTTACTGATCTAACAAAACTGCTTTTGTCTTCGTGTGGACCTTAATCTTATTAAAAATGGTATTTTATGTAATAAATTTTTGTTCCTTTATAGGTGATCAAAGAGGCCATAAAGGACAGTGTTGTTTACAGAAAGGAGAATTCATCTCGCTGTTCTGTGTCTCTTTCATTAAGCGAGATCCAGAACAAGAAGTTCTTAAAGAGGGAAACCAGAGGACAATCACAAAAATGAAATGGTGTAGGATGCTGGTTTCTTAGGAATAGTTGCTTAAACACCATGCTTAAAAACAACTTCTGCTTGAACTGTATATATTTAATAAAATATTCCTATGGCTGGTACACTATTCAAAAGTACCTAGAATTTTTGGTCAACACATTGTTTACATGTATCACCGATTTAACTTTTTGGCATATATGTAGAACCATGATAGGATAAGTCCAGTCATAAAATTCCATCTTTATAAAACTTTCCTCAGTTAACTGTCATTTATATAAGAAAGTGCATATTATAACAACACGACTGCACTATGCACTGTTTATAAAATATTGGATGACTGAGTTTGGTGGGGGGGACTTCTTGACTAGCCTGCACAACCCAATATAAAACCTTTGGGATGAGCTAGACAGGAGACCATGCCAGGCATTCTCATCCAACACCAACTTCTGCAAGATTGGACAAATATTACATAAACACAATTCTAAACATTGTGGTGAGCTGTTATAGCTGCAGGATGGACCAATATAATAAACCTTATAAATTAAGAATGAGATGCCACTTAAATTTATATGATTGTTAAAGCAAATAAGCGAATAATTTTAGCAGTATAGTCTATCTACTTATTTTGCTATATTGTGTGCAAACATCAAGAAATCAATTTTCTAATGTTTTTATTCTTTTGGTGTTTGTCTCTACCGTCCACCTTAATATAAAGCAAATTTCTCCAATTAAAATGTCCCAGGAATTTCCTGGAAATGCTTGTTTATGTTCATTTTCATGTGAGGTAAACCAAGTCTAATCATGAATTTGTGTAAGTGGTTTGGGTTTTAGAGTTTTCCCATATTTCTTCAAACCATAAGCACATATGGATACCAGCAACAAGACAATTTTCACACTACAAGGTTGGAAAATTACTGATTTATGCAGTTTTTCCTTTCTTTGAATGAATGATGAGAATAATTTGATATGGGTTCTATAACATGCTGGGTCAAAATGTATTTAGTGGTGTAGAAAGTTCTGTGAGAAATAGGATAGACACCAAAACGTGCCATAGTGAACTAAAAACAGATCTAACAGTTTCCATTTTTTGTGTGTGTGCAAAAGTTTCTGTATTCAAAATTCATATTTGAGTATTTAGGTTTTTGAACCATACAGATGACATGACATGGTAGAATTTAAGATGCTATGTTTTTATGTACTGCAATCAAAGAAGCATTATTTATTGTTGTTTGAAGAACGCAGAAGTTATTTTTATTTGTAAGTAAAACAATAAGTTTGGAAGCAATGCATGAAATAATTTAACATTGTATCATCTCCACCACTAATGTAAACATTGATGTAGATTTTTGTATGCTGTCTCACCCCATGACATGAACTGTATGTGCACAGCTGAATGTGTATGAGTGAATCACATATGAACAACAGTTGGATTATTTAGACATTCATAATAAATAACTTCTATTGTGACTATCATGTTTTATTTTAATTATAGATTAAAAATGTAAAAATCTGTCAACAGAGTTTCTGAAAATAGGCAAATAAATTTTTGTGACAATTAGGATGCTAATTGCAATTAAAACATTTGCTTATTACAAGAAAAAATTAAACCATTGTGAGGCTATTGGCCCTCATCATTTTTCTATGTTCTCTAAAATGCAGTTGAAATTGGTTTTATGACAAAGATTCAGTCAATTTGAGGTTTACCGTTGGTGAAGTTCAACCACCAGACCACGGAAGTTCAACCACCAGACCATTATTCCCATTGGGGGAGTTCGTAACAACACAATTCGAATCATTTGAAAATTAGATACCAAGATTGTTTTGCACTCAAATTGACATAAAAAAAGAGATGGAAATCATGTCTGTGTGTGTGTGTGTGTGTGCATGCCAGAAAATGCTCTTTTAATAAATATCTGTAGTTTTTAAAAACACCTTAATAAATGAGAAGTCTTTACCATCTCTAATGTTTGATGGTTAATGACGCCACAGACATGAAGCGGTAATCTGATAAAGCGGTTTGAAAACTTAAAAATGTCTTAGGTAATGCAATACTTTTGTAGCATTTTCTGACAGTCTGTAAAATAATCTGTTTTCAGTTCACTTTACTCCCACAGGTGACATTTAAAGACATTTACAGGGAGTATTATTTTTTTGACATCTTATCTCATTTTAAAACTCCCATGGGTTGCTGATGACGCAAAGTTTCTGCTACGTCCTACTAATTATTTGGCTTATTATTCACCTTAAAACTATTTTAGAACAGGTTAGCTTAAGATAGCAAAAGCCTTACTACTGCTATCTGACCAAAAGTATGTGGACAACACTCCCAATTGGGGAATTCATTAGTGTTTTTATTGGTAATTGATGTTTTTAATCACACCCATTTTTAAGAGGTGTATGAAAATAAATACCATTTAATACTTGGATAATACAAAAGGCTAGGCTTTCTCATGCAACATCTATGTCTGACCATATGTTTTTTTCACTGATCTTGCATTAATTGTTTATTGCCATCATCATGATTTACTAAAGGAATAAAGCTGTCCAGATTTCCATTTTTCAGTTTTAATGTCTTGTTTAACCCTTTCATCACATTCATGACAAATACCATAGTTACTCATTACAGTTTAATGCCAAACACAATCATGTACAATCTGTCTGTCATTGTACTGTCTAAGGAAAGAAACCCAAGTGGACATTGGGAAAACGTGCAAACTCCATATGCATAAGACTTAGTCTGCTTTACCTATGAATCGATCTTAGGACCTACTTAAATAAAAAAAAATCATGGGTTGTTAAATATGTATTTGGTTGAAATAAAATGTAATGTTTTCGCCGAGTCTTGCATGTTAACCACTGTGTTACACTGAAGATACAAATTTCATCTGCTCAACAGTTTGTCATAGTTGCTGTCTGATTATTTTTCTTGTTTAATAAAAGTAATGCACTTTAGACATGCTTGTGAACTGCACAAATTATGTGCAGTCTTGCATTTACAATTTTTACTATATTACCATATATTTTAGCCTACATCAAAGAGTCTACATATTTTTGTAGATAATTTAATGTATTATTGAAAGATTTAAAATGTGTTTTCATTCAATCATTATGAGAAATTTAATGGCAATTATATCAGTTAAACATTAGTACACTGTGTGCAGAATTATTAGGCAAATTAGTATTTTGATCACATCATCATTTTTTTTATACATGGTGTCCTACTCCTAGCTATACATGCTTGAAAGCCAACTGCCAGTTGAGTAATTCACGTGATGTGCATCTCTGTAATGAGGAGGGGTGTGGTCTAATGACATCAACACCTTATATAAGGTGTGCTTAATTGTTAGGCAGCTTCTTTTCCTTTGGCAAAATTAGTCAGAAGAGAGATTTGATGGACTCTGGAATTGTGAGATGTCTTGCAGAAAGATGCCGCAGGCTTGAAATTGTCAAACGTTTGAAGCGTGATCACCAAACAATCAAGGGTTTTATGGCAAAAAGCCAACAGGGTTGCCAGGAACGTGTTGAAAAAAAGAGCAAAATAACCACCTATGAATTGAGAAAGCATGAAGCTGCCATTAGCCACCAGTTTTACCATTTCAGAGCTGCAACATTATTAGAGTATCAAAAAACACAAAGTATGCGATACTCAAGGACAAGGCCAAGGTAAGGAAGGCTGAAAAACAACCACCTCTAAACAAGAAACACCAAGGCTGGGCCAAGAAATATCTTAAGACTGATTTTTCTAAGGTTTTATGTACTGATTAAATGAAAGTGACTCTTGATGGGCCCAAGTACAGGGCAGAGAGCTCCAAACCGACTCAGGTACGAGCAATGTGGAAGGGGTCTGCTGGTATGGGCTGATATCATCAAAGGTGATATGTGATATCATCAAACACATTGTTCTAACAGTGGTACAGGAGGAAGTCGGTATCGTTCAAGAAAAACATGATTTTCATGCAGAACAGATGCATCAATGACAATCCATCAAATGCCACCAGTAAGTGCCTAAAAGAAGAAAAAATATGACACGACTCTCTGAACCCTATAGAGAAGCTTTGGTCCCTCATAAAATGTGAGTTCTGGGAAAACAGTACACCTGAAGAGTGTCTGAGAGGCTGTGGTGGCTGCTGCATGCAATGTTGATCAAAAACAGATCAAGCAACTGACAGAATCTATCGAGTGAAGGCTTTTGAGTGTCATCATATAGAAAGGTGGCTATGTATGTCGTTGAATGTCCGAAATTATTAGTGGTGGGTAGTCCCACCACTAATATTTTTTTTATTTTATTGTTATTAAATCAACAGATGTGTTGGTGCTATTATAGTTATTCAGAAGTACTTCAGGAACTCCTGATTGTTTCACTTATTTGAAAAATAAATAAATAAATGTAAACAGCACATTAGACAATA
>JAOTRQ010056603.1:0-14206 GCA_028565875.1 Hoplisoma paleatum | reverse complement strand
CACACACACACACACACACACACACACACACACACACACACACACACACACACACACACACACACACACACTAATACAGAATCTTCAATAAAAGAGGTCACCTGACCTCTTTGGTTGCATTCTATAAGATGTATGAGCATGAAAGTAATTGAAATCTAGATACATCTGCTCACATCTAATCTTCTTTTCATCCCTTCATTATTTCCCTTCCTCTTCCTGCCCTCACCCATTCCCTGGTCGTATAGACTTAATGATTAGGTTAATCATACTAATTAAATCCATATTGCAGTGTGTCTCCGTCAGGGAGCACATACTAGTGATCACTCCCTAGACTCTGTAATTCTATTGCTCTACATACAGAAATGCACACACTGAGCCATTCTGTACATCCATTCCTATTTCGGTTAGGCCTGGGTCGTCAAGGGTGGTGAGATGGGCTGGGTCGGGGGTCACAGAGGACTTCTGTTTCTTAGAGGAATTTCTCTAAGTTTTATGTTTTCAGATTTTTCCATTGAACATGCAGCACTGACGCAAAAATCACAGGGAGATCCTCTACCCCCACCTCACGCCCCCCACATACTCACACGTACACGTGTATGCAGTCACACATTAATGTTTACACACAACCTCATGCACCCAGCCATATGCACGCACACACACACATGCACACAAGCCATCGGTGGTATGGCAGACTGCCTGTCTCCACAGGCTGCTTGATAGCTCTAAAGGGTCTTTTCAGTAAACTAGACTTGGCCACATGTAACCAGAGCGCCAGTGTTTATGCCCTTGCACACACTCTCAGCTGCTAATTGAAACGCCTCTTTTTCCATAAGATATTGTAAACTGTGTGTCTTTGTGTGCCACTCTGAAGGCCTTCTGTTTGCCAGTGTGTGTGCGTGGAAAAATCAAGGATTTTAAAAGTGGGAAACACAAAGCGAGATGTGTTGTAGAATATACTTTTTTTAATGGTGACCTAAATCATCATAGATATTAAACTGCTTATGAATATAACCTATAACGTTTTTAGTAGCCGTTATTGTATAATTTAATTTCATTTATTTTGCATGATTCACTACTGCTTTATACTGATCAGGATTGTGGTTTTTGTTCCTCTTTTTTGATTCCTTAATCTTATTCTAATTAAAAAAATAATTTTAAAGTTGCTCCAGCTGGTTCTAAAATCAGTGTTGCATGTGCAGTGCATTCTAGTGTTAGATCCAAGCTCGGGTAAATAAGAGGATAAAGAGCCAGCCATATCGCCGTGTTTAAGGAACAGGACGCTGATTCAAACCTCACTAGGCCTATCACTGCTGCTGTTGGGCCCTTGAACAATGCCTATAACCTTCATTGATCAGACTGTAACTAATGTACTGCAACTAATGTAAGTATGTAATGTAAATGTAAAAACTACACCAAAACAGTAATAAGGATTTGTTGAATTAAGGTTTCTATTAAAAACCATATATTTGGCTGCAGATTAGGTAAATACTGAATTCAGTTAATTAGCATGTTCTTTAGCAATCAAATATAGGGCTGGAATGGTAGCCCAGTGGGTAGCACTGTCACCTCACAGCATTGGTTACTCCTGGAAGCTCCAGTTTTTCCCACAGTCTGGAAACATGCATTGGAGACAATGAATTTTCCTACAAGAATTAATTAATTATACTCGTGCATTGTAGTGTCGGGTCTAAGCCTATATAAATAAGGAGAGTTGTGTTAAAGTACATCCGGCAATAAAACTACATTGATCATGAACTTCTGTGGCAACTTCTAATATGAGTAGCAGAAAGAAAACCAATAAATTAAGGACTGGTGTTGTTTCATATTCTAAAGTGTTATCAACATTTTAGCCATATTGATGGGTTCCTTTTTCCATCTACAGGAAACCCAACTTACAGGGAGATTAACTGACATCACTGGAGGAAAAAAACAACAACTTACAAGATCTTGTTTGTTTAAAATTTCTCAAATTTACAGCAGGATTTACTGATGGCACTCGAAAGCCTCGGGTATGCTCTCCACATAATTAAACTATCATTGATTATGTTAAGTCACTTTGACGTTTATTTTAGCTTTTGATACCTTCTTTAGCACGTGGCATCTCGATATCAGCAACATGCAACGAAAACAGGACACGATAGCTGCATGAAATCAATAACCACTTCCTGGTCTAGACTAACAGACAATTTCCCGTTTTACAGAGAAAGAGGGATGCCAGAAAACAGAGCGCCTACCAGAATAGCATCTCTGGAGAAGATGGGTGGGTACAGCACAACCAAAATCAATATTGTGATCAATCCCTGCGGCCTGTAAGTGATGGATGTGACAGCGTGAGGGCAGCGAGTTCGGTGCTGAGGCAGGGGATAGCGGATAGGAGAAAGGAAATAGTGAGAGAGGTGGATAGAGAAAATGATTGATAAGAATGTCAAAGTTGCATTGCCTTGGCAACAGCCCTGCTTCGTAGGACATGCCAGATGCAAGATCGGAATGAGACGCAACATGCTGAGACGAAGAGTTACTTGGGTTACTACCATAAACAGGCAGGTTAACAAGGTCACATAAACATCTGCAGCATTTAGCAGAAGCTTTTAGAGATCCAATAAAAGGCAATATATAGAAAGTGAGAAATATATACAACATGCAATATCTGACCAAAGTATATAGAAATAATAAATTTGTAATCATGGAGGTTTGTTTTAATTTATGGAAATATGTTCGTTCCATGGTTGCCTAGTAAGATAAATAATAAAGCGGTTGCTCCTAGTACGCATAAGAGTTAAATCATTTTGCCAGTCTCAGAATTCCTAGGTTTTAAGCTTTTATTCGGAACGCTACAATGGCAGGTGGTGGGTGATTATCAGAAAAAAGCTTTGATGAAGGTAGAATACATTAAAGGATGACTACACTGTTTAAGAAAGCAGATGTTCCTGTAGTGTTTGTATTTTCAGAGAAGCCCCAGTTGCCTTGAAAGCATCTTAGCATCATATTCATCATGAGCCAAGAGTGTACACTTCCAAATTTAAGTTTCGTTATGCTGTCACAAATAAGTGGTAATTATTATTATATAGTAGGACAAATACAGTTATAATCTCGACCTTTAATCTATTTTTATGTCTAAACGACAGTAACACATCATTGGTTTATATCACACAGTTTACCTCAAGCTTGTACTTGATTACTTTTACAGCCCAAAGAAAGATTCCAGCACTTAAAGCCGAGAGACACAAATTCCTAACAAACATAATTAAACTGATTCACCTAAACTAGACAGTCAAGTCAGGAAGACCTTGATAAATGCCGCTGGTTTGGTATGTCATTTTCAAGACGTGTGAAGCTATTCATAGTTAAAGAAGAGCATCAAGAAGAGAGGGGAAAATCTCAAGTAATGCTTCCAGGATTGCCCACAGAATTTAACAGAGACCAATGCTGCACTATTAGGAGATGCACAGCTTCTAATCTATAGGGCTGAACCACTTATGGCCTCTGTTACACTCAAAGCTTTGAATCACACCAGCAACATCAATACGATTCAACTCATAACATGACGAAATTCTTTCTTTAGATACCTTAGCTCATTTTTTGGAAGCTGAGGTCAGAGCACACGGTCAGCTATTGTGTGGTAGCCCTGGAGCAAACAGAGTTAAGGACCTTGCTCAAAGACCCAACAATGACAGCAAGCCAGAACTGGAATTCAAACTCTTAATGTTTTGCTTGATAACCCAAAACTCTACTCACAAGTCTACCACCTCGCACTGTCCTGATGAACGCATTCTCTCTCTATTTGTTTAGCGTCCGTTTTTCCAGTTCCTGGGGTAGGACGTTAATGTTTGGAGCAGAGTTTTCCGTCCGGATGCCCTTCCTGACTACAATCACCAGTAAGTGGTGGTAACTTGTGAGACTACTGGACAATTTCACATTTCCGATCAACCTAGTGCATGTTTTTGGACTATGGGAGGAAACCGGAGTACCCGGAGAAAACCCACGCTGACACGGGGAGAACATGCAAACTCTGCACAGAAAGTCACCAGCCCGACCCGGGGATCGAACCCGGGACTTCTTGCTTCTTGCTGTGAGGCGACAGTGCTATAAGCACTCAGCCACCGTGCCGCCCTGGTTATCCATATAAAATGAATCAAAATACAAATTTCTTATCGTGTCATTGAATAAAATGAACCGTTACAGCCGGAGATGAACCGACACGAACAGAGACGTGATGTCATAAGCCTTCATATTCATTAATTAGCTGGGATAAGCTCTTCCACCCCGGATCCGCCAAGATCGGGAATATCCGGGTATCGTGCGTCATATTACCAGAATGCACTTTATCTGACTTGTAAAGTGTTTTTGTTGTGCGATCATCAGTAACGAATAATATTTAACATACAGTTTTTATCTCTAAACATATTTTACTAATTAATTAGAGTAACAAAGTGCTTAGTGAATGTTAATGAAAGTAAATGTATGTATTTAGCTTCGTGGTTATGATACTGGACTGGCAATCCAATGTTAAGACCCACCATTGCCGGGTTGTTGAGCTCCGACTGCATACTGTAACTTTACTGTACGCCGTTTTATGAAAATATAAACTGTATAAATATTAACAGATCAGTAAGCTACGGGAAGCAGAACTGAAACCGTGTTGTGTAACTAATAATGCAAGAATGATGCCTCCACAATTTAAGGCAGTCTGATGTCTGAATGATCCGTAGATCATTTATTTATGAAGCCTAATTAAGGCGCTACGTAATTAACGAACATAAAATGAGCTCGTTCCTGTTTAGCGATTTCACATTTTCTACGCCGTAGCATCCCGGTGTGCATTGATCTGCTGTGCTCCTGGAGTTCGTTCGTTCGTTAGGCATGCGTAAGTATCCACAGCTGCACCTTGTTTGAACACTAATACTCGGTTAGTTTGAGCAGTTTTAGTTTAGGTTCGGGATAGTTTAGTCACATGGTGTGTTTAGCTTTGGCTTCATGCGTGTCGTTCCGTGTTGTAGGTTAGCACGTCTTGTACATGTCTGCCTTGTGTCTTTTTTTATGGTTAAAGTTTGTTAAAGCACACATGCTTGCTGGACAGCCCTAGCCACGGCGTCCCGGGAGCTGTTAAGGGTTTGATGCCTCGTTCAAAAGCACTTCATTCATGATCTGTTCGACTCTCGGAATCCAACCCAGCAACGTTTCGAACACAAGCTCCGTTTCTCTGGTTCTCTAACCAACAGGCCAACACCAAAAGCCTCGAGCTCCAAGAATCACCCCTCCTGCCAACTTTCAGTTTGTTTCAGTGTTGTGTTCAAGGCCTATTAGCAAATTTGGAGTGTGCAACTTTACCATCTGAGAAAGAGAGAGAGAGAGAGAGAGAGAGAGAGAGAGGGTCAGAAGTGTAATAAAAGTGTTCATTAAAGTTAAATAAAGATTGTATTTGTGACTGGTGATGAACGCAGCATTAGTCAGACAAATGTATTGTATTAACACAGTCCGCTGTAAAAAAACAGGAGGCTCGAGAGACGCCGTTCGATGCCATAAATGGGCATGTTTTATAACAGTAAACAACCTGACATTTATAATCAAAAATTTACATCTTAATTTCACTTAGAGACACTGGTAAACATACTATAAAGCTTCCTGTCTAAAAATACACAATAGTTCTGCTTAGTTCCGCGTTTATCCAAAGTGACTTAACATTAGTTACATTATACAGTCCAAACAGTTGACGGTTAAGGCTCTTGCTCAAGGGCCCAATAACAGAAACCTGGCAAACTTGGTGACCTTCGGATACCTAGTTTAGTGCCTCAACTACTCAATTATAAGAAAGGTAAACATGTTGAAACATGTTTAGTGTCATTTCAATAGAAAGACAAAACTTTGGCTGGGTTTTGTAAGCACCGCGACCTCTCCATTGGGTTCACAAGACTGAGAAATAAGATATAGAGCTCCGGGATGGACCACAAAGTCACAGCACGTACAATGGACCACGTTACAAACACACCGCAGAGTGTGCGGCTTAAAGACTGTGTTTATGACACAATTTTCTGCAGCACGGGGGCACTTGTTGTTGGCAAGTATAGAGAAACCACCAAGAAACTCTGTGGACTAGTGTGGACGGAATTACCTCCAGATTAACCTCAGTAAGACAAAAGAGAGTAAGACATTTTAAAAGCATATTTTATGTTATTCTTACAATCTTTCTTTTACTCAGTCATGTGTCAATTTGACCAATCCCGACGCCAAATAGAATAGTGGCGCTAAAACATACCATGAACACTCATGCTGACTTCTATCTCTCTATTTTACCCTTCAGTTGACTTCGACCCTGGGTTACTCTGTGGACCGTTACCGATCCCCAGAGTATTTCGGCAATTACATTTTACGGAGTAGGTTGCCAGGTCTTTCCCCAACCCTGTATCTCTACAGGGATCTTGTGTGTGACTACTGGACAATTTACACATTTCCGATCAACCTAGTGCATGTTTTTGGACTGTGGAAGGAAACCGGCGTACCCGCAGGAAACCCACGCTGACACGGGGAGAACATGCAAACTCCACACAGAAAGTCCCCAGCTCGATCCGTGGATCGAACCCGGGACTTCTTGCTGTGAGGCGATAGTGCTGAACCACTCAGCCACCGTGCCGCCATGCTGACTTACTATCACTTAATTGTTTACTGTTTCTAAAGAATTTAATTTCCTACTAACTTGCTTTTACTTCCAATTTTTATTTTACTTTTTCATTCCTTATTTTTTATATTTTTTATAATTTACTGTGACGAGTTCCACTCCAGGTTTCTTTTTGGCATTCGAATGGAAACCTGTTTACCCGCTGAAGCCGAGGACTGAAGTCGAGACTGCAGTTCCAATATTGC
This sequence comes from Hoplisoma paleatum, assembly GCA_028565875.1. Lineage (NCBI taxonomy): Eukaryota > Metazoa > Chordata > Actinopteri > Siluriformes > Callichthyidae > Hoplisoma > Hoplisoma paleatum. Next base: position 7,348 of record JAOTRQ010056603.1, on the reverse strand, counting down.
TGCATACAAGGACTACCCGAGAAGGATGGGGCCCTGTCGTGTAAGGAAAGGGTGATGGTATTGCAGGGACTCTTTAAAGGCCACGACACACACCAGCAGTAGACGGACTCAGAGCATACCGAACATAAACCAGGGTTTAATAAAGATAACGAAACCAGCTTAATAGAGAGACTGACAGTTATATAACTCGAACCGAACAAAAACAGAGCACAAGGAATATGCACTGATCGAACCCCGATCTCTGGGGAACGCAGGCTTAAATACCCAATCTGGGTAATCAGTCTGGATCACGATCAGGTGTGTCTCGTCGGTGTGTGATGATCGGAGGGGGCGTGGCCGGAGGTAGCGGCGCAGGAGTTCCTAACGTTGAGTCTAGTTCCTGTCAAGCTTGAAGCCTTTCCTTGCCACAGTCGCCCTCGGCTTGCTCAACAAGGGTTTCTGTTCGTCCTGTATTTTGTTGAGTAAAGTTGCTTTGAGGCAATGTCTATAGTAAAAAGATATATAAATAAAGTTTATATAAATAAATTTGACTTGACAAGTCACTCTCACTTAAGGGGTTTGTTGCCTTGAAACTGCTGAATCTCTGAATCGAACCAGCAACCGTCCAATCACAAGCCCAGTTCTCTAACCGCCAGGCCACAGTTGCCCCCGTAACTTTTATTTAAAAGTAAACTCAGTAATTTTATGTTGCCTCTTGCCTTTGCCCTGAAAACCTTCACACTAACATCCTCTTCTTTAGTTGTGGTTTCACATTTTGAAACCATCCACCCAACACATTCACGACCATACACCAGCTAAAAAGGAACCACGACTACAGGAGAATGGAAACGAGAACAGAAAGCAACAAACTAAAAGAAGTGAGTTAGTAAAGAATAGAGCGTAAAGTCTGAATGTCATTGTCAGTCGGACACATTGATTTTATTTTATTTATGTAAACCAGGTTAATGAAGTCATTGCTAAATAAAACCATCAATAAAGTTCAGGATCAGGAAGATGAAAGTCTGGAAACTGTAGGTCAATGATCTGGCTGATTTGTTTTTATTATTATTATTATTATTATTTATCTCTCTGTGAGTTACTGTGTTGAGTTCCTTATTCATCTTTATAAAGCCAAAATAAAAACTAAGTGATAAATGGTCACAGCCCGTAATGTATTTCCCATGGCTTGATTATTGCACAGCCATCAGTAGTCACATCGTCTGCTTGAAATAAAAGTTGGATCATTTATCCTCGGCAGATTTCTCCGATCTTTCTTACTGACAGAATCTAAAAATAAAAACACGGTATTTTCCCACATGAGTGGATTTTCAATGAGGCTCATGTTTAAGTTTCCTTGGCAGCCGTTCAATTGATCGATGTGTTCGGATTCTAAAGGCTTACATATTGCCACCAGAATCAGTGCTTGGTTCATGCAATAAAACTGTTTTCATATCCTATTATTATATTACTTTAACACTGGGGTTCCTGAAATTTTAAGAAGCTGAGGACATTGTCTCAGTCCCTTCCTGTCAACCATCAAGGGGTTAACTTTTGTTATATAAATACCTGCTGACCAGGTAGAATTTGGGGCTTTACTACCTTTACCTATACTACACAAAAGCATATGGTGTGTGCCAGGAGGACACATATGGAAGCCCATTCCCACCACCAAAAATATAAAATAAAAATCCAGCACATCTATTTTTTATTAGTATCAAGTCAAATAAATAAGTCTTCATTTTGAATACTAAATCATTTTACATACAAACTATGTATCTCCAAATAATGACGTACATTTACTAACCAGGTCCAGTCTTTTCCCACCCAGTAAACTTGGTGGTTGGACTTAACCAGTAGCAGAGATGCAAACCTGTGAAGTTCCAGCTACGGTAATATATCAATTTGCTACCATGTTTCTATCAACTCTATCAACAATTTTTTAATCTTTATAAATTGTTTAACTATAAATTAATATATTCAATATATACATCCAGTAGATCTCAGAATGATGGGTCACTGTTTGTTGGTCCTGGATACTGAGTTTAAGTTGGTCCCAAACCAGCCCTGTAACCGTGATGCTCTGTATATTCTGACATCATTCAATCCAGCGTTAACTTCCTTCTTTCAGACCCCGAAGACCCTTGGCCATCCATCAATCTAGCTCCAGTTTACCGCTGTTTTGTCCTTAGACACGCCACAAGAGCTGCCGTTTCTGACATACTCTGATGCATTCTATCTATCCAGTCCTTGTAACTTTTCCTGCATCTAACATCAACTTTAAGGCAGAAAGTTAAATGTTAATAAACGTTAAATCGTTCCTGACTTTCTGATTTTCCCTTCACCGTGCCAGTTCAAGGTTTCTAAAAATAGTGGCAGAAAGAGAAAGAGAGAGAGAAAGACTTTTTATGTCAGGCCCTAAAGGGGCACCGTGATGCACTCGCTCCATATGCTGTGCCATCTTTATAAAACAACAAAGAGCTCGATCACATCCAATGCAAGATGGTTCACAAATAAATCTTGCCCCTGAGCTTGGTTTTTGAAGAGGCGGGAGAGTTGTAAAAGGACCCGATTCTTACCGAGCGTCCTGTTTCTTCAGGGCAACGATGTGTGCTCTAGAAACTGTACTTGTACTGACTAAGTACTAAGATTGTCATTAAGATGCATTAAAGATAGAATAAAAAACTATATGTGTATAATATGGGACAAAAGAATTGGCAACGATAAACTTGTACAACAGCGTCCAACCCTAAATACAGGATGGAATTTAAACTATAATATTAAAGATAAAATAATATTAATAATAAATACAGTTTCTTATATTTGCTTTGATTTTTAATGGTAGAATATCTACATTAAGAAGGTCCGGGTTCTTTCTGTCTGGAGTTTTCCTGTTTCTGTTTGTGTTTCTTTCCAAAGTCCAGTTTTAAGGTTTAAACCTGCATATTTTGGGTTACTAGTCCAGTATCTTGACCAGTGAGTTGCTGGCTACAATCGTCGATATAAATGTGTGTATTGAATAACTCATGTGTGGCATGAATGTAACCAACCGGAGATATTTCATGTTAGGTCTACTTAACTGCATTTTATTCGTTACTAACCTTCAACACATCGAATCATCCAACCAACCAACCAACCAACCAACCAACCAACCAACCAACCATCTTTGTTGAAGGTCATTTCCACTTCTGGGCCACAGCATTAAATTAGATTTTAGAGCATAATGTGCTACCTTCTAGATGTCATCTGATTGAGGGGCTTTCAACCAACCAACTGCCAACTACCCACCCACCTGACCAACCGCCAACCAATTGCCAATCAAGTACACGCAACTTACCAACTGCCAAACACTCAACCAACCAACCAACCAACTGCTAATCAACCAACCAACTGCCAAGCACTTAACCAACCAACTGTTAACCTACCAACCAAACACTCAACCAACCAACCAACTGCCAACCACCCACCCACCTGACCAACCGCCAACCAATTGCCAATCACCTACACACAACGTACCAACCGCCAAGCACTCAACCAACCAACCAACCAACCAACCGCCAACCACCCACCCACCTGACCAACCGCCAACCAATTGCCAATCACCTACACGCAACTTACCACCCACCAAGCACTCAACCAACCAACCAACCAACCAACTGCCAAGCACTTAACCAACCAACTGCTTACCTACCAACCAACCACCAAACACTCAACCAACCAACCAACTGCCAAGCACTGAACCAACCAACTGCTTACCTACCAACCAACCAGCAAACACTTAACCAACCAACCAACTGCTAATCAACCAACCACCAAACACTCAACCAACCAACTGCTAATCAACCAACTGCCAAGCACTCAACGAACCAACTGCTTACCTACCAACCAACCAACCACCAAGCACCCACCCACCGAACTAACCAACCAACCAATCAACCATCCATCCAACCAACCACCCCAACCAAGGCAATAAAACCAAAGTTAATAACTTCAAATATACAACCATAATTCTTTCCAACTTGTGTTTATAACAAAAACAAAAATGAGTAAATAAATAATGAAACATTAACACTTAACTCTGTATCATACGTCGTTTGGAATCAGCTTCTTAAGCTCGTCTCCTTTAATTCCCTCGGTGTTCCTACGATGCTAATTAGCACTTCTTCCTATAAGCAGCCACCCGGTCTTGTCAGGCGCTGTCAGGACCGATTAGCCTTGAATATTCAGCAATATTCATGGTGAAGATTCTGGCAGGGCTGACATGCTCCTCCACTCCTCTACTGTCTGTTTACACGGAGCAGCAGGCAGCCAGGAAGTAGCATTTTAGTGGAATAGAAAATAAGCAGGGTGCCTGGCATCATCACAGAGAGCCTTGAGCTAAGAACTCTTTAGGTGCTTTCTGTAAATCCCCAGTGCAGAGTTTTAATCCCTGACACAATCTGGTTGGCGCAGTTAAAGCCTTAACGCAGGCCTTGACTCGCCAGTTCATGACTTATGCCCACTGGGTACAATAGGTGCAGTGAATATGCTGCTGAATGAAACGATTGATACACTGATGAGTTTATTCGTCATTATTGTGTGTTAAGTAGTGAGTAGCACTATCACCTCACAGCACGGAGGTTCTGTGTTCCGTCCCCAGGTGAGAGCATGTTTACCGGGTGTCTGTGTAGATCTCCATCCAGAAATAAATAAATAAAAACAAAACATGCAGCCAGGTTAACTGAATATACTTAATGATTTTATAATCACCTAGCAACTAGGATGCAAAAACATTGCTTAGTAGTCTGTCCCAGGCCTGGATAATTAGGGAGACTGTGAAGAATGGCATCTGACTCGCCATTTCTAACAGGAACAGCTAAAAAAGTTTAGTTAAATACTTAATATAGCGTAAAGTAATTTATCAATGTAGACTGTAATACTTAATAATTAGTAGTAATAATAGTCAGTTATGGTTCATATTTAGATTTAGTGTCAGGGTAAATTCCCATGTTTGTTATTCATTAATCATTATAAGAGTCATATTCATATTCACAGTCAGTTCTGTTGGTTCATGTTTATGAGAGAGTCATTTCCGGTGATTCATTTCCGGTGATCCCATTCTGGTGTTTCACATTTAGGATCAGTGTCCAAGTATTTCTGATCGTTCTTTTTCACATTTATATCAGAGTCACATCATTTCAGACAGACAGGTACCTCCCGAAATCGCCGGTGTTAAAGTGTGTCTGCGATTCAGCCGATTCAAATCTTTGTTCAACTATTGCAGTGTTTTTTTACCCTTTTTTTACCCTGTTTTACTTACATACAGGTGCTTCGCTGGGGTTCTAGAACACGCCTACCAACAACCTGTTAGGCTTCTTTGTAATTCCCTTATTTGTATGTCCAAGTTAGCTCCCACGGAGTGGTGCTGCTGCACCGTGATGACTCCAGCTCTTGAAGGATCCGAGGTTTAAGGTTGCACTCCCAAGCGCACCTCCGTGGCTCCGATCAGCGCTGGGCTTTTTTCTCTGATAAATGTTTAGAGGTCACAGTGTCGCACATGCATGTTAATAACCTGTGTCATCTTTTGTTTGTTTTTAAATGGACACCATTAATGAAGTAGTTTAGGACAGATTCATATTTACAAATGAACCCTTTGACTTTGGACCCAACCAGCCCAAGTCCACGAAGATTACACTTGGTCTTTTTATTTTTCTGACCTACAGGCATAAGAGTAAAAACAAGACCCTGGAAAACCCAAATTCGTATTTGGAATATTTTATTAATGAGTATAAAACGTATTAAAAAGGAATCATACAACACGTTTCGAGTTCAACTAAGAGCTAATTCGACCAGTCGTGTTAATGTCCGAGGTTCTTTAAAGAAACGGGTTCAGGTATGGTATAGACACGTTTGCAGACGTCCATTTTTGTGAGGGCATGCGTGGTCCTTAATTACATTTGAAGCCATGGGGAGAAAGAACACCGCTTCATCAGGAATCTTTTAGCATCTTATTGGGCGATTTTAAAACGGAGAACAGAACAAAATCCCTGTGATGTACTGGTGATGTACTGGTGATGTACTGGTGATGTATTGATGATGTACTGGTGATTTCTTGGTGATGTACTGGTGATGTATTGATGATGTATTGATGAAGTACTGGTGATGTACTGGTGATGTATTGGTGATGTACTGGTGATGTACTGGTGATGTATTGGTGATGTACTGGTAATGCATTGGTGATGTATTGGTGATGTACTGGTGATGTACTGGTGATGTATTGGTGATATACTGGTAATACATTGGTGATGTATTGGTGATGTATTGGTGATGTACTGGTGATGTATTGGTGATCTATCGATGATGTATTGGTGATGTATTGAGGATGGTGATGTACTGGTGATGTATTGATGATGTACTGGTGATGGTGATGTACTGGTGATGTATTGGTAGTATTGAAGTTTCTTTGCAGTACAGAATCGTTCACTAATCGGAGATCTGCTATGAATTTTAACTCTATGGCTCCGAATTCGAGTCCAAGACTCGAGATCGAATAAAGGCACAAGGTACGAAGATTTTTCTAAACTTTTGCCGTCTTCTGATCAACATGGAGTCAAAGTTCGAAGCAAACTACGCCTCATTTACATAAAAAAACACCATGGAGTTAAAAAAACAAGATAGTTTGTAGTATAATACTTGAACACCAAGAATGTCATTATGATGTCACAAGGGTCTGCATGGACACGACTGTACAGTTTGTCAAATATTCTCACGTCTTACTGAATGAAGGTTGACAGAATGTAGAATGTTAAGTTTGGTTAAAAATGTTCGGTAAAATACAAAATACTAAAAACATGAATGATTCCACACATGCATGCTACAATTACAACTGAGTGCAGTTTCTTGAAATGTGATTATAACATTTGGTAAGTAATGACACAAAAGGCATCTTAGAAAACCAAAACAAGAAACTGTTATTAATAATAATCATCATAATAATAATAATGCAATTATAATAATAAATAACAATTGTAATAGATAAGTAATTGAGGAAAAAAATATGTTATTTATACTATTATTATTATTAATGATCTTTGATTATTAATATTAAAAATAATAATAGTAAAATAAGTAGGAGAAAAATATTGTTATATTGTAGCTTATTATTCATATTATAATAACAACAACAATATTAAATGTAATAAAAACACTAGTAAGAATAAGTACTGAGTTGTAATAATTGTTATATACAAATGTGTATAATATTGATCAATTAATCTCAAATTCACATTTTATTTACAAAAATAAATAATTTACGTCTTTCTTTACAATATCTAAGGGCAAATTCTGCACGCCTCAGTTTAATGTAATAACATACCTCAATAATTGTTATTTT
>JAOTRQ010056567.1:0-14215 GCA_028565875.1 Hoplisoma paleatum | reverse complement strand
ATTTAATAACAATAAAAAAAACATTTCAAAAAGCAATAAACATGTTTGTTGTTAAGAATATACGTGCATTCATTCAACATTTTACTAGCAAAATAATTAATTACAGACCCTGTAATTAACTCGATTAAAATTTTTAATCGAGTCCCACCACTAATAAATATATATTTTTTTCATTTACAAAAGTTAGAAAAACGTTTATATAACGTTACGCTTGAGGAAACATTTCAGCCTAATGTGTTTACAAGCTTATCAAGGTAACATAACATTTATAGAACGTTCTACTGCCGTTACAGTCAGAACGCTTGCTCGTGACATCAGGAGAATCGATTACAGTCTGGATTTAGTGCCATCTGGGACGCAAGGAAGCTTGAAATGCACTGGACTGTCTTTGCTTAATCAAGGCTTGGGACCTGCACTACAGTGCACTTCTTTCAGCATTCTAGTGGCTATCTATCTATCAGACAAATCAATGTCTCCAATTGACCCGAATGCATGTTTTTGGACTGTGTAAAAAAAAACTAGAGCACCCTGAGGAAACCCAGACAGACACGGGAAGAACGTCCGACTGTAAATGACAGAGAAGCGTCTCCGTTTTGTGCTTAGACCAGCAGAAACATGAAGTGATTGGTGCAGTTTGTTACCCAGCAGCATGTAAGCTTGCTGACGGAAGCCACTCACTGTCGAGCTCTCGGTGTCTCGGGTTTTAGTTTTAATAACCGATTGTTATTCAGTGTGGAGGATAAAACAGGCTAGTAGCAACTCGGCCAAATCGCCACGACGTAAAAGAGAAAATTCAGCATCATGAAGACGTGAATTAAGAAAATCTGCATTATGAAGGGACAAATCAACGGCACACGTCGAGCATGCAGCTTCTGCTGCTCTGCACCAGATTACGTCAGCGCTGATTTGAGCACCCGCTATTATCAGCCAGTTAGATTTCATACAGAAAAAGTATTTGCCCCCCCCCCTTTTTTTCCTGACTGCATTTTATTGCATGATTGTGATTATCAATAATAAACAGAACTGGGTGCTATAAATGAATTCGATGTTTATACTGTTACCCAAACACATATTGACCTTTTAAATAATTGGATGCAGCCCCAGTGGCTGATATTCATGCAACATAATGTCATGTTAGAATCTCATAATAACTTTTTCCGCATATTAGGGTTTCCTCAGGGTACGCCGGTTTCCTTCCACAGTCCAAAGATATACAGTCAGGTTAATCGGATATACCGAAAACGTCTTCTGTATGTTTGTCTCTGTACTTTGTATGAGACTGGTGATCAGTTGGCGCCCAAGTGTTTCGTGTATTCGCTTAGTGTGTGTCCTATCATGAACCTAAATAGAATTAAGCCATGGTCTGAATAGATAATGGATGGATGGATGGATGGAACGCTCTTTATGTCTCATCTTATAACTTCACTTAAGCTGCAATATTTCTAGTGCACAGTGTGTATTACTTGTGGTTGTTGTTTAGTTTGAATAAAACAATATAACTGCATGGCAGCATTTCTGCAGAACAATAACAAGTTTAGTGTACAACAGCCAGTCTTGCTTTTAAAGAAAAACTTGCTTTTAAAAACATGTGCATTATTTAATATGTGCGAGGATTCGCGTTCGGCATTTTCACTCACCTTACACCTGTGTTAATGTCACGTGACAACACAGGTGATTCGATCACTTGAAAATCACCCCCCCTCCCACCCCTGTTGTTTTCAGTTAGTTATGTTGTTTATGTTTATTCTTATTATGAGTACGATATTAAAAGTAATGCTTTATAAGCTTCAATTAGATATTAGATAGATTACACACATTAGTTTCTATTAGTCCATGTAAAAGGTCGGTAAAATTAGCTTGTTTGTAGTTTGGTGCCATCTAGTGGTTACTTCCTTGGTTGTCCTTAATGCTTATGAACGCGAATGTGATTATAAACTAGTTCTCAAGCAATAATTAGACAATTAACTACCAGGCAGACCAGTTGGATGACGTTTTAATTAGTCGGATTGTTAAATGGAAGAACTAGTGTTAGCATCAGTTACAAAACTATGAACTCACAGATTACTGATTGATTCTTCTTAATACATATATCGCTACTTCCGGTCATTGGCATAATCATTATTAAGTAATGATAATTGGCAATATTATTAATTGGCGGTTAATAACGTGTTTAAAAATGTCGGATAAAGATGTATTATGTACGCTGTGTGGTATTGTCCATGAACAGTATCCATATTGTTTAATAAACATCACACAACAAATATGAGTCTGTATTTTTGACTGAATTGACATAATTCGCTATTAATATGCACACGGAACAATTAAAAGTGATTAAATTCAATTAAAAATTGAGGGCTGTATCCCAATCCGCTACCTAAATTCTTTACAGTGTGCCCTCATTAGCCTCGCGTTAGCTTAATACAGCACCCTATCTTAAAGCCTAAGCTAGTATTTGGAACACAACCGAGCAGCTATATTCTGTAAAAGAATAATAAAGTTGATTGTATGTAAACGTGAATGAAATTATACTTAAATTTTACATTAAATGGGGGGGGGGGATGTGTGTCGACGTCACAATAATATTGTTGTTAGGGTCGAATTGACACGTTAGCAGCTCTGAGGTTACATGATGCTACAATGCAACAACAAAACTTAGCATCAGGCAGTGGCATCAATGGAAGTTTTGTCCATAACTCTTTGAAACAAGAAAATTATATCAGTTTAAGATCATACGAACATTTCGCAAGCATGTTTGCTCCATTTCCCCCTAAATTACGCACAAATCGGACAAATAGGGAAAAGTTAACTGACCACCAAAAACACAATGACTAATCACAATGGCTCATCGCTGCAGATTGTAAAATGTGGTCAGCCGGATTCACATATCCGTTTTTTTTTCTCACATGTTCTTGCTGTTATAAAGGTTACACCAAAGCATTAAAAACGCATTCAAAATGTGCAAAAATATGGGCAACCACAATACAAAGTGATAATACATCATCATACTTGAATTACTGGCAGTGACACATTATGGCGATCGCTAAACGGCATCGAACATGAAGTAGAGATGAACTGAAACCATCAAAATGTTAAAACATAGTACAATCCTTGTCCATATTTGAAACACTAATGCCAACGTTCACACTGTAATGTTATCATTTATCAGTTATTAGATAAAAAAAAATAAGACATTAGTCACCTAACATTCTTTTTTGTGAAAGACTAAATGTCCAGTCAAGACATTTCACTAAACACTGTTGGGTCCAGTAACTACAAATGTGATATTTAATGACCCTCATTGTGGCACTAATTTTCCATCACATTTTGTTGAATTGAACTAGTTTTGCTGTGACATTTAAAACCAGTGCATTTTGGATTAGTGAGATAAAAAGAAATTTGGTGTGATGTCTGTCAGGATTAAGCAGAAAGTACAAATGAAAAATTATTATTATCAAATGTATGTAGCAAAACAGATGTAACAGATCTTTTATTGCACCAGCTACAAATAAAAACAGCAACACAATCTGGAATGGTGTTAAAACAGCCAAGAATTTTTTTTTCTTTTGTAAACGCAAGTTATACTTGGAAATGTCGTTTTACATTATCATGTAATCAGAATATCTGTGTTGAACATAATGACACACTACAAAATGATATCATAGGCAACATGCAAAAATCGAAACGTATGATGTGAATTGGCGACGCAAATTTCTAATGTGCAAGAACACAGTTAAGGCAATGGGCATCAACAGATTTTCTGATTACTTAATTTCAAAGCCAAAGACTTTGGCATCACCATCGAAGGTTATGTAGTTATACTTTTCAGCACCGGGCCGGTTGGGGAAGCTGAATTCTGAGCCATCGGTCAGAACGATCTTGAACTCTGTACCAAGAAACTTGATCTGGATCTAGAGAAAAGGGCATCATTAAAATGCTTGAGAATCTCTATAGAAAACAAAGCTGATTTTGTATTATTTAACTGCGCATTATTGTTTTTTTTAAAAAAAAGAAACCGCACACATCATCTATACCAGCTAAATTTAGACAGCAAAATTCAATTAAGAATTATTAAAAAGTTGTGAATGATTAAAATGATTTGTATTATTTAATGTGCTGCATAAGAGCAACGTAATGAGTTATATACGCTATGAATACACTACCTTAAAGTCCTCGCCATAATTAAATGGGAATGAACCCTCTCTCTGCTCTTGACACCAGCTGCCACCCTGGTTGGAGTTACATACAATGGTCCGGGTGTCACCATGAGCATCGAAGCGAGGGTTCATGTGCAAGGCAAGCTCGGTGGGACTGCTTCCAATATTAACGGAAAAACTGCAAATATTAAGAAGTGATATTTGTCATGAATTTGTCATGAACAGCGTCCAGTCATGAATTGTGATGTAGTTTATTCAGAACTAACCTGACGGCATCAGCTTTTGGGACCCCAGTGATGGTCAGGGTCTGTCCTGTTTTAAAGGACATGTTCTGCACAACTACGCCCTGCAAAAGAAAAGATTAAACTACTGTTAATGTCATAAAAGCATCGGCGGATATGTACACACAGGCCACAAACGATAGTTGCACAAGAAGCATCAACACGAAGAACAAAAACTCCTTTATTAAGTGATCCCATAATCACATGGTTTTCCCCACCGTACTTACAGTCCTGCTTCTACACAGAGCTGAATATCAGACCATCTGTTTCCACTCAAGCATTTGTGTTTAGAAAATGGGCAATGAGTCAGGAAAAAGGTTTATAGAGTTAAACATGGTGTGTAATTTTCCTCCAGCGACTGGCTTCCATTGATTGATGAGAAATAAGTCTGTGCGAAATGAGATCAGATTTTCCTCATTGTATAAGGACTGGAATATAAATGGTCAGGATTCGGTACTGTACATGTGGCACCATCCATCTGAAATATTCCACACGGTGGAAAAATCTGCAGTTGTGCACTCGACTGATGCAGAGTCGATATAAGAAAAGCATAAACCGCCCATTGGGCCTTGACATACGATCCTGTGTTGGCATAGAAGAGTAGATTTTAATAGCTCCATTTAATCTTGTCCAGCGAGCAAGGCTAAATTTGGCAGGGGAGAGAGATGAAAGAATCTGGGCGATTTTAAGAACCGGGACTAAAACGTAACGAGAAATAAAAGAAAGAAGTAAACGAAGAAAACGGGAATTGACGTGGATGCTTTCAAGATTACGACTTCTGCTTTAATATGTGCGATCCAGGACACAGTTCACAGCTGGTGAAGAAATGCACCCAGATGGGTGTGGAATGTATCACGACATCTCGAGCTCACTTTTAATTAATAAAAGTCCAATAAAAAAAATAACAGTAGCATGTAAGCTGGTATTTATTGTACGATATACAACATCTGAAGTTTGATCACATTTGCTGTACAAATTTCAAGTAAACGCAACCCATCCATCGATGTCTACCAAAGTTTAATATGTTATTTAACTTTATACTAAAAGTAGGAATTCTGATGACCGCAATAAACAGCCATTTTTGGAGTGCAGTGGATTTTCTATTTAAAGTTGAGAGAGTATTTAAAATGTAATAAAAATAAAGAATTGACAAGTCTAAGTGGTGCAGAGGAACACATTTCATGGGTAGATGGACTGGATCCCCAGTTCCAGGTACTTTCTAAGTAGTGTATTATGGTCTCTTATTTCTAGTGTAATAAATAAAATTATTAATAAAACTGCAACGCAGGCCTTTATGTCCACTGTGAACGAACATTATGAACCTCGCAGTGCACTTGTTAATATCAGTTGACTGTATTATTATAGTCATGTGACGTCAGAGTATCTTTACTCTATGAAGTCACACCTTCATAAGAACACAGTAAATTATAATAACGATCAGAAAGTACTGCATGATTAAGACTTGAAGTTGTCAGAATTGTAAGTATTTAGAATAACACATTCAGTCTATAATAATAAATACTATTTCAGTAAGCACTTTTTACAGAAGATCCATGATGTAAAGCATTGCAGTGCCACTCCTTTTAACCTTATGGGATGCCTGACACAGCAGAGCAATTATATTACACAAAACAAATGCACTAAACAATTTTAGTGGAACAAATAAACTTGAAATAAGAATAATAAAAGATCAAATGAATGTAAAATCAACTCACTACCATTGTTGCTGTTTGGTTCCTTCTTTAAGTAAGTGTAAGTGAATCAGGGGAGGAAGCAGCTGCGGTTGGTGCTTTTATAGAATCTTTCTGGAAGGCGGGACAAGTCGTGCTGATTGATCGACACAAGATCCAATAATATGATCGGATCTCTTGCCTCGGACCAATGACAGTGAAGAAACGACTTGGAACTGAAGCAACTGGGTGACTTGATTCCTTGCAAGTTTTGGCTACTGGTCCAAATGTACTGGGACCAAACTAACACGCATCTAACACACAAATCTTTACAAAAGACATTTATATCATGCTTAAATGATATAATACTTAAATGTGTAAATGTATATTTATTGTCTGCGTGTATTGTTTGTTTGTGTGCATGGCAGTGATGGCGTACTGATTAAGGTACTGGGCTAGAGACCAGAAGATCGCTGTTGGGCCCTTGAGCAAACCCTTAACCTACATTTACATACAATAAGCACGGCAATCTGGACCATAAATAGTAAACAGAAGGTTTTCGTTTCATGCCACTGCCAAGTTGCCATTGTTGGGCCCGTAAGCAAGGCTCTTAAATTACAGTTGCATAGAAAATCATGTTCAATCATAATTGTAAGTCGCTGTGGATGAAATTGTAAAATAAGACACGTCAAGTCTTAGAAGGTTTATTCTTTATTTTTATAATTGTAAAAGTAACTAAATAACTTTTAAAAGTTTAAAAGTAACAAAACTTTCTATTTACATTTTTGCTTGCAAACGTATGTGTTCAAGTATACGAGCAGCATAAACACTCAATGGCGTGATTGTATACAGTGGAATAAAAAAGTATTAAATCTTTCAGGCATATTTTGATTTGTTGATTTGATTGATTTGTTTAATCTATAATTTTGATGTGAAATATGTTTGCAAAAGTTAACTGGATATCAAAACTGAAAACAGACCTTTTTGTACTTTGTAGAACCCCATTTGGTAACTATTAGACCAGTAGATCCTTGTAACTGTAGATTTTGTTTTGTCATCACAAAATGTCTTTTGTATTGTTTGATTCAGTCGAATAAATATATCCACTTTTCATTAACAAGTGCTATTCTGTGTGCCAGTTGTATCAGATGTGTAAGTGCTGCTTTGTTTCTCTGATTGATTGCTGCTTTTAGAAAATTTCAACGCACTGAACGGAATCTTCATTCTTTTGGCTGTTCGTTCACTGCGACACATCAACATATTTTTCACATGATCTCTAAACTCCTCAGAAATGAAATAATACACAAATGGGTCGATACAGCTGTTGAGACTAGACAGACACAGTGCAACAATATATAAGCCGTAGACATCATTCTGAAAGCCGGCAGCCAGCTGAGAGTAATGCACCATCAATAAGACGTTACTGGGAGTGAAACACACCAAGAACATAACTAGTACAACAATCATGATCCTGATTGCTTTCTTTTTCTTTTTACTGTTGCTGGAATCTATAGTGGAATTCTTGAGATGGTGGAACATCAGTCCATACGCCACCACACACACAATACAGGGAACTACAAATCCTACAATTCCCATAGTCAGAAAATATGCTGCAGGAATGCGGGATTGACTCAAACGAGCGACATCATGGCAGGTGGTGATGTTAAGATTGCTAATTTTAACCGTCTGGTCATACATGTATAGTGGTATACTGAGAAGCCAGACCAAGACCCACACTGACACAGATACACACACGGCTACACGCTTGTTCAGTTTATTTGAAAGTGGGTGGATTACTACCCAGTAGCGCTGTACACTGATACATGCTATAAACAAAGTTGAACAGTACATATTGCTGTAGAAAGATCCCACCAGGATATTACACAATGTCGATCCAAAGATCCAGTTATTGCCATTAAGGTGGTAAGTGATCTTTAGTGGAAGCCAGATAACGAAGAGAAGATCAGCCAGCGCCAAGCTGGCCATCAAGACGGACGCTGGATGTTTTTTCTTGGTCCGAAAAAGGAAGACCCAGATAGCCATGATGTTGCTGGGTAATCCAATAATGAAAATCAAGACGTAGATGACAGGAAAGACAACTTTGATGAGATCACTTTCCAGCATTTTCTTCGAGGTAAGGGTAATTGAACCCTGATCATCTTCTTCAACTGGGAACCCTTTTACAATGACATTTTACAATGTTATGCTGGTGTGTATTATAACAACAAGAAAAAAGTCAAAGTCAAAGCTAAAAGAACATACCCTGTAACACCAGATCGCCGTTCATGGAATTCATAGCAAGCTTAGCTCTGCAATAATCTCCAAAATAAACCCCGTAGTTACAGTATCAGATTAAAGAACAATGTTTTCAAGCTTCAGGAGAGAATTTCACTACTGCGTTTCCTCATTGTGCAGTCTCACATCAACAGGTGCATTCTTATTTCCGTTTTTTATTGGTTTGGTTTTACTGTGGTGACGTTCAAAGTTTAACTATGTGACTACGCGTCACTAACAATGATATAATCAACCAAATAACACAAACAGGTTTGAAACAAGGTTACATTAAGATCCACATGTGAGGAAGAGTTTGTTGGGCAGGACACCAAAATTGTTCATACATCGAGTATGGACCTGTTGTATTAGCATGAGTTTAGGGAAGGTCCTTTCCTCAAGTGTGCAGAAAGGCTCAACTGTAAAGCTTTGAAATGAGCTGGATCATCATGCTTCAAAGTCTTGTGAAAAGTTACCACAAAATAGATTTGATATTTTCACATCACAAAGAAATAAAGTCATGTTTTATACCATTTGTATTTGAAACAAGCTAATCGTCGGGCGTCCAAATACTTATGACCATCTCGTGAATAACCAGACATGGGTTACATTTCTACACTAAAAGCGATTTCTTATCCTACCCGTTTTCGCTTCGCCAAATGTGATTGGCCAGAGTTTCGATTCGTATCACGTGTGCCAAATATTCAACAAATAATCGCTAAGGACGCTACTTATTAGCCAATTAGAACGGAGGGGCGGGATTAACTTCCAGAATACAGGTAGGATAAATAAATAATCGTGGTCCAACGAAAACACACATTAGGGTTATTGTTTATTAAAGTATATTAAAATTATAATTCTTGACAATAAAGCGAACGCTGTTTAAATCTGTTTAAAGTGAAATGAGCAATACGGGTCGTGCTGTTGTATGTCAGTTCCAGAAGTTATTTTTCGCCATGTGTCGTTTACACACCTTCCCATGGCAGGTAATTATTTTACTTTTTATATTTGCAATAACGAACCCCCCCCCCCAAAAAAAAAAAAATAAAATAAAATTAAATAAATAAATAATAAAATAAATTTTTTTTTAATAAACATTCTTTTACTGTCTTAGTCTTTGGAGACTGAACTTCAAACCTCACCATCAGAAATCATTCTGGACATCCTAGAAAAGGTAAAATAATTTTTAATTCTCGCTTCTCAAGCACGTTCGGACATTAAAAGTGTCACTTCTTTTCCCCCAGACATGTCTTCATGCTGTCTGTCGTCAACACCCCCCATCTGTGAGATACAGAAGACTCTTCCTGTCAGAATTAATAAAGATGGTAGCAGGGCTTCTTTTTTACTGCACCTAGTTCTATCAATGGATGTCATGGAGATGGTTTGTGACATCATTTTCTGTTTTGTAGCATGAGTCCACAGCTTCAGAGCCTTTAGATGAGCTGTATGAAGCACTGGCTGATGTTGTAGGTGCTGAGGAGGAAGCGGTGTGTTACAAGACGTACTTTCTGGTAACGACACACAGTCATCGTACATTTAAAGAGAATTACAAAGCCACCAGCGTTCTCTCATCAAACAGGAGCAAAAGGTTTCCATCAGAACCAACGGCGTCAACCCCGAGTGATCGGACAGGAGAAGCAGAAGTGTTGGTTCTTATGGGAACTCTAACGCTCTCTAGGACAAAGATGGCAAGAAACATGTGGTGATCAGGGTCGTTCTGCTTCTCCTGTCCGATCAGCACAGGTTAACCAATCGGTACGGAAAACGAACAGGATGCAAGAAATGTAATCGAATGTAATTCGTGTCGCGCAGCCTTCGGGAGAGCCGATGAGTCTTGAAGAGAACATAGCGATGATCTCAGGAGGCACCACAGGCCTGGTCACATGGGAAGCAGGACTCTACCTGGCTGAATGGGCTTTGGAAAACCAGCATTTTTTCAACAAAAGGTACCACAGAAATGCTGGGTGAAGGACACACTGCCACTTTGTTTCTCCTGACAATGCGAATTAGACTCAAACTTCATTGTTCTCAATTATACATCATCTTATTGAGCGTGACTGTCCACCACAAATATTAGAATCCTAAAAATCACTAGAACACAATTAAAGGGCAGATAAAATCATGAAGTACAAGCAGCAGTTTCGATATCAACCGTTAGTCGTCGTCAAGATTATTTTATGCACGGTAACGTTTATTTATCATATTAACAAAATATTATTAATAAGGTCTTATTGGAAAATGCAATCATAAATAAAGTACAGAACTTGGAATGGTTATTTCTGATTTAGCCTAGAGATGGGGTAAATTCAGCATAACCATGGATAATGACATACGTCATTTTTGGACTTAATTCGTGTCTCCTGGACACAGTAAACGATATAGGGTGAGGTTTACTTGTACGTTACTTGCATTTATTGGTAAGGTGAAGGGTCACCAAAAGAAAACTACTTAAGATGGCTCTGCAGTGTCTTTTGAAGTGTAAAGGGACAGTATCAAACATACAAGACGCATCTCACTGTTAAATAAACAAAATAAACAAAACACAACATTAAATACAAAATCATATTTATTTATTGCAATTATTTAGTCAACTATTTTTGGGATCGTTTTATACAACACAGGCAAAAATGGTACCGTTTTAATCATTCGCTTATGGTTTTGAATGTTTCGCCGAACTCTTTCCCAGGACTGTGCTGGAGCTCGGCAGTGGAGCCGGACTCGCCGGTATAGCGATCTGTTCGGCTTGCAAACCCGTGAAATACATCTTCACTGACTGCCATCGAAGTGTGCTACAGAGGCTCAGTAATAACGTCGAGCGCAATGGTTTGACGGGTGTGTGCGTGGAAGAACTGGACTGGAAAAATGTCAAGAAAGAAGACGTGCAAAGAATCGAGGCCGATATCGTCATAGCAGCAGGTTCTATAACGATTAGTTATGATGTCATCTTGTTTGGTAATAATGTCGGTACTTAATTGAATGATGATTAAAACGTTTCACTTTTTTTTGGTCATCATGACAGATGTTGTTTACGATCCGGATATAATTGGCTGCCTGGTGAGTCTTCTGGACAAACTTCTGAACTGTAACCTCCAGCCGAGTCGTCCTGAAGTGTACATTTCTTCAACGGTGCGCAACCCTGAGACATACAGCTACTTCAAAAACGAACTGGGTGAGTAAGTAACAGTAGCATCTATATCGATAATGCATAAATAAGTAACGTCTTATTGTTCTGTACAGAAAAGGCTGGTTTGAAACATCTCCCAGTTCCCGACCCGGTCACGCGAGTGTTCCCGTACGACCGAACCTCGTCCATAGAAATCATCAAGGTAGACTGATACGTTGCTGAAAGTGTTGTTGGTTTTCTTCTTCTATAAATAAAGTGCTGATGTACATTTATATTTACACTTGGTGTGCTTTTGTATTCATCACGTTCAAGTTTAGTCCGGTGGACCCCGTTCGTTACCCTGTATGATTTATTGTGACCTGACCGCTACTGTTCAGTCACAGTGTTCTTTAAGCAGAGGCAGAACGTTCTGGTCCCAGTTTTCATCCCACCGTTGCTCCCCGCTGTCACGGAGGTTCCTTCGGAAGAGGTTCAGTTTACCCCCGGCGTGGGGGAATTCTGAAAACAGCATCTGTATACAGAGGGGGGAAAGAAAACCACTGGGATAGATTATTACTTTAATGACCTTCAAAGGTTATAACCAGGGGCATTGCACGGTGGCTAAGTCGTTATTACTGACGCCACATGCCAATAAAGTGCCGGGTGCTCTGTGTGTGTGGCCCGATGGTTAGAGAACGGTGCTTGTGATCAAACGGTTGCTGGTTCGATTCCCGACTGAAATGCCCTTGACAGATGTGTTAAACCCATAACGGCGCCGGGCACGTGTGTGCGCTCACCGTTTCCCCGTTAGTGTGTGTTCACTAGTGTCTGTAAATGATGCAAGCATTGGGTTTTGTGTAAAAACACAGTGGTGACAAAGTATTGGCGATAGTGTATCCACAGAGTGTGTGTGTGTTTGTGTGAGAGTCATAGATGGACGTAACAATCAATGTTATTTTTTATTAGCTTATTGCTTCAGAAAATATTAGAATCTCAATTCATTATGGCTTTTAGGACTTAAATGTTGACATTCGGTTACATTCATGACAGGATTTCCTGCGAGATCATTTCCTGCGAGGTCATTTCCTGCAACGTTTCTCACCTTTAGTTGCTCAGACAGCTCAGACGAGTCTTTAAAGATCAGGCCGTTCTCCTCGTGCTTCACCAGCTCGTCCAAGCTTCGAAACAGAAACGAAAAGTCCCTTTATATTTTAACCGGAATAATTCATAGGATTCAAAGCCACACTATGCAACACTTGCTTGTTTTCGTTATGAGACTCCCCCTACAGGCCTGGAGAAAATATCCACGGTCATAAAGATGCGCTGCTGTTATTTAGTCCCTAGGCGTCATCGTTTTGAGCGTCAGACCAGCGAGCGCATTGTATAATCACCTCAGTCAGAAGCGCCGTTTATAAATAGTTTATTACACGAGTAGAAAGATGTTTATTCACAGGTCGACATGTTATATAATAATTCAGCCCAGAGCTGTAACAATTCCCAAAATATGATCCTATAAAGTTATGGGTTCCCACAGTAGTTTAAGGGGAATGTAAATATTGTAAGGTTTATATTTATTTTTGTTTTATTATAAATATTAATTACGTCTTAGTCTAAACAGCACGGACGAGACGCCATGAGATAATTTGCTAACAATATTCAATATAAAATAAGAATTGCTTGTGGGTAAAAAAAAAAAAGACCACAAGGGAACCGGAGAGAACCTTCGTTCACTGTGTAATGTCTCGCTTAATCATCTAAACCAGTTTGAAACAAATGATTATTCACTGAAAATGCTGAGCAATGCTTTACATGTCCTATTCTATATTTAATACGTTCATAAAGACTCGTATAAAGGAAGTGAGCTCACCACTGAAAGTGTATGGCACAGACGGGCAGACAGCAACCAAACATGTCCACCACCTTCATTGGAAGGTCGAGGCCACTTGAAGACTTGTGTAAGCAGACGCCCAGATCAGCCGAACCTGAGAACAAGATAAACAAAACACCTTACAACAACCACGTTAAATGTTCAGGGCGAAACCTCAACCAATTAACCAAACGGTTATTTTATCCACGCCCATAAACGGTCGTATGTCAGTGTTTAGAAATTCAGACAGCCAGATTAAGTACATAAACCGGTTAAAAGTATATAAGTGTTTATTTATTTAGCTTTTGGTGTCATGTTCTACACACTAGGTCATACAAAGGAGACTGTTGACTGTGCACCCGGAGTAAACCTCCACAGTGATGAGGAGAACATACTAATGACTTGCAGAGAGGGTGTCGCCCCCTACCCAATCCGTGAATCCAATCCGGGACTTCTGACTGCGATGCAGCAGTGTTAACCGCTAAGCTGACCTTTTGACCGTGACGTTGGTTTAAACATCACTCATGCAAGGCTAGACTAGACGGGCTGCTGTTGGACCCTTGAGCGACACCCGGTATGCTGTAATGGAAGTGGCTTCAGATCGATGCTGAAAATGAAATACGAGCGCCGACTTACCGAGCAGAACCGGATAATCTTCCGCTTCCAGCCATGGAGTGCAAATCTTCACATGTTTCAACTCCATGGAATTGATCTTGTTCTGATAATATTCTTTTTGAGGGCCTTTGCCTACGAATAAAGATGAAATATAGATTTATACTAAATACTAGGGCGGTCCACAACCAAGGATTTTGTTGGTGGACCAGTGGTCGTCATTTACTCCAACTAATCGACTAGTAGTCGACTAAAAA
>JAOTRQ010056557.1:0-14217 GCA_028565875.1 Hoplisoma paleatum | reverse complement strand
GAGGCGGCGGCGGAAACGCAGCGCATGCGCACCACGTTGCCACAGCAACCGCACGCCAACCACCCGCCGAGTGTTAGAAGTTCCGGGTCCTGCTCAGGGAGGCGTGGCTTGGAAGCGGTACCGATCTCTGGTTAGGAACGCCGTTCCTAACATTGCTGGTATGTCAGAGCAGTGATATTTTGGGGCTGTCTGCAGGCAACACATGCTTTCAACTCCTTCCAAAGGTTTTCTATGGGGTTGACTTCAGGACCTTGAAATGCTCCTTACAAAGCCACTTTTTGTTGTCCTGGCCATGTGCTTGAGGTTATTTTTACGCTGAAAGACCCAGCCACGTTTCACCTTTAATGTTTTTGCTGATGCAGGTTTGCATTCAAAATTTCACAATACATGGCCCCATTCTTTTTTTATGTATACAGGCCAGTCGTCCTGGTTCCTTTGCAAAGAAACATTCCCTAAGCATGATGTTGTTTCACAGCTGGTATGGTGTTCTTTGGATGCAACTCAGCATTCACTATCCTCCAAACACGAGCTGTGTTTATACCAAACAGTTCTACTTTGGTTTCATCTGACATTCTCCCAATACTCCCAAAACATCCAAGTGCTTTCTAACAAACTTCAGATGCGCCTGGATATATACTGGCTTAAGCAGGGGGACAAATCTGGCACTGGAAGATATGAGTCCCTGGTGGCATGGTGTGTTAGTGACGGTAGACTTTGTAACAGTGGTCCCAGCTTTCTGCAGGTGATTCACTAGGCCCCCCCAGGGGGTTCTGGGATTTTTGCTCACCATTTTTGTGATCATTCTGACCCCACAAGCTGAGATCTTGTGTGGAGCCCTTGATCGAGGGAGAATGGCAGTAGTCCAGTAAGTTTTCCATTTTCTGATTATTGCTCCCACAGTAGATTTCTTCACACCAAGCTGCTTGCCTATTGCAGATTCTGCCTTCCAAGCCTGGTGCAGGTCTACAATTTTGTTTCTGGTGTCCTTCAACAGCTCTTTGTTCTTCATTATAGTAGAATTTGGAATGTGACTGACAGATTGTAGGTCGGTGTCTTTTATATTGTTAACAAGTTCAAAAAGGTACTATTAATACAGGTAATGAGTGGAAGACAGTGGAGGACAACTTAAACAAAAAGTTACAGGTCTGTGACAGCCAGAAATCTTGCTTGTTTGTAGTTGATCAAACGCTTATTTTCCATTATTATTTGCAAATACATTCTTTAAAAATCAGGTAATGTGATTTTCTATTTTTTCCCTCATTTTGTCTATTATCTAGTTGTGGTCTACCTATGGTATAAATTACAGGCCTCTCTTATCTTTTTAATTTGGAGAACTTGTACAATTGGTGACTGACTAAATACTTTTTTTTACCACTGTATATGAAACCTTAGGTTACTCTGGGAGACTTTATGTAACATGTAAGCAGGTGGTAATCATTGCAAAATCAAAATCGTCTAAATTTCTGTAGGAGTTTGATTTGTTGTGTGACAGTTGACTGGTGTCACTTACCATTTGACAGGTCACTAAACCTGTTACAACCCGAGGCAAATGGCAATCAGCACACCGTTAAACTTCAACATAAAGCGACATGCCACAGTCCTAATGGTGACAGAGTAACTTGTGTTAACAGTATATGAAGCTTAGTAATTTTGACAAAGTATTTTAACGATTACACTGAATGGTTTATGTAGTCAGTAGGGATATAACTACCAACCCTTCAAAGTATTGGAACAGTGAGGCCAATTAATTTATTTCTGTTGTAGACAAAGCATTTGACTATGACTTTACATTATTGAATATTAGACAACATTTCAGCCTTTATTTCCAGGTATTTACATTTTAGGTGAGCTAAACTTCTTGGAACAGATACACTTGAAATGTCTTGTATTGAATAATACATTATATAAACAACAGTACTTAGACATCACATTACGTTTCACTACCATGGTAGCACAGATAACATCTTCAGGTGGCACAGTGTGTTAGCATAAACTTCACTGGTACACCAAAAACTTGCAAGTAATTTTACTTGTACATAGTACTGTGTGTATATTTGCACACACTTGTACAACGCAACATATGTCCCATGTCACACATGTCAACATGGGTATGTTATGATTATTTTAAATTTTCAACAAGTTACATTCAAAACAGCAGGAAAGCAAGCTCTGGGTCAGACTTGCAGCCTTCTTTTTTCTTTATTTCTCATCATTTGGAGAAGACCTGTGGTTTTATAACTGCTAGCACCTAGCCTCATTCTTTCTCTCTGCTGGGAGCATATCCCTAGTATTTGCTGTAAAGCAAAACACAGACCACATGTGTGGCCAAAAGAGCTTCCATTCCCCCTGTAATGACTCAGCCATCCAAACCTGAGAAATGCATTAGCTAGAAACAACACAATACAATAAAAAAACAACTGATGGTCTTCCAGAAACAGTAAACAATAAATATTACATTGCTTTCTTGTGAGTCAGTTTTATAGTAATCTTCTACAGCTGTGAAGTCCCTAAAAAGCACCTACATGACAAAGTAGAAGACTGTGTGCAAGCAATTGTAAATGAGTCAAAGGAAAAATACAATATATTGTCACATGCAAGTGCTAAAAACAGTAATATGCTAGCCAACACATCTTTGTTCTAGTTCAAGACACCTCTTATGACTTATTATTCATTTTCTAAAAAGGAGACAGTTTGAATGTATGGGATGAGAAAAAATATTATTTTTGAGTTTTTTGTATTCAGTGGACAACAAAAGCAGGGTGAAAAATAGTATCCATTATAATCAGAATTAAAAAGTACTAACTATGATAAGGGGCAACCACTTGTTAGAGAATAATGTCAGGTTGAGTGGCATCCAGGCTAGGTGGTAATTGTTTTAGTGAGATGTAAGCATTTGGTAAGTGCCCGCTTTATGTCTTTATTTTCAAGGTTGTCGATCACTTTAGAGTGGTGCTGGACCAGACGTTTTTAAATTATGTTTTGTTCCTCCCACCTCCATATACCAGTCGCCACATTCACCTGTTTCTAGTTTTGGCCTAATTAGTACGTGAGTTAGGTGGGTGTGGGCGACAGCTCTGTTGAAGGATTATTGGATGTTGTTCCTGGGAGTTCTAGGGGTTGTTTCATGTTTCATGTACATGCTCCGCAGATCTCTTTCTCATAGGGGATTGTTTATCTGACTTTTCTGGGGCATTCTGTGAAACCGATTTTGGTTCCAAAATCAGAGGCAAAACAATGAATATTTGCCAAACTTTCTAAGGGCACCTGCCTTTCCGTTTACATATGGACTTTGAGTTTGATGTTTGGTCCGTGGATTTTGAGCTTGGTGTCTCCGGATTCTTTCTGATTTAATAAAAACCTTATCAATATCATGACTTCTCTATATTTCTGGTTCTAAGAGGTTCCAAATAAAACCATTCTTAACAGAATCACAAATCTTCATTAGACAAGGTGATTATGCTGAAACCTTTTGATGCCAGTCCACTAAAATTTATTTACTAGATTTTCACATTCATTGATGATCTCCAATAAATGCCAAAATTTGCATAGACATTTTAGATAATTTTCTTATTACATCAGCCAAAAGGATGTTTGGTGGTGATGACCTTTATTTTTCCAGATGCTTTTGCATCTTGCCAGATGGCAGAGGACATTTAAGAAAAGACAAATAATGTTGATAATGACATGGCCTGCAAATTGTCTGGCTCTCTCAGTTGAAAATATCTGGTGGAGATTGGAGAAATTGGTCAATAACCTGAATGCCGATCTGGCAACTGCAATATTAGACCGTTTGAGACTAATTGATAAATTAAATCCATGCCTCAAGGAATTTAAGCTGTTCAAAAAAACTGAGTGCAACAAACTACTAATACGCACAATTGTGATTGACAGCAATTATATTCCTTTCATTGTTTTTTGTTTGTTAATGTCTGAAGATTAATGCCGGAAGGATACAATGTATTGTGACATGTTTCACGTTTCATGTTTCTAGCTAATTTAACAGCTATTTAAATGTTTGTTCAAAATATTTTCCACTTTTTTTCTATTTATCTGCATGTAAATAGAATAGACTGTAAATGTGCTCAGGTACCCACATGGCCCATGGGAATTGAAGCATTTAAAGGGTTATACAGTTGAAACTGAATTTCTGCCAGAGGTGTATATGAAACGAAATTAAATGTAATGTTTTGGAGACTGTTAACTAGTGCAAAATGTTGCAGCAGTGATTTATAACTACAATCATGCAAAATCATTGAATTCCAGAGCATTTCTAACCTGGGTTTGATATACAATTTATATGCTGGCTCACAAAGACTGCAAAATATGGGCTTTGATTTGTATGCATTTTACATTTAGCTATTTTGGATTAGAAGATTCCAACAGTGCATATATTTCCAACAACTCAATGCAGCTTATCATTGAATTACAACCTTATTCCTTAAGTTTGCTACGTAAAAACAAACTAAAAGTTAACTAAAAGTATTTGTAAATTTTGGGGGAATGTAATTTTATTCTGTAGGAACATATTGGTATGGAATTTTGCTAAACACTTAGCATTCAGTTTGTATGCAACAATACACGTTACACACACAATTGTACACAATTACCAGAGCAGTCCTTTTTTCAGGTTCATCATCCCTAAATCCTTAGCAGATGTGGAAACCAATAGGTAAGGTAGTATGATGTGATTGTTTTGGATATACACTGTGTTCCAAATTATTATGCAAACAATATTTTCTCCTATTTTCCAAAATTACCTATATGAATGAAGTCAATCTATAGTACAATAGAAAGGTGCATAGGTGAATAAAACAAACTGCCCATGATAACAGTATAATTAAAAATACAAATAAAACACTCAAAATGCATGTTCCAATGTATTATTATGCACAGCATAGTTTTCACCCTTTTCTTTTTTATAAAGATTTGAAAAAATGGTAATTTGTGAAATAAGCATTAGCAGGTTATGACAAACAGAAATAAGTCAAAACTTTATTGTAGGTGATGTTACATTTGCACATAGGACCCCTTGTTTGAAAGGAGCTTCTGAACTCACTCGTCCATTGAATTTATCAGGTTTTGGATGAGGACAGAATACCTTCACAGAGCTGTTGATTAGATGTGAACTGCCTGGCAGAAAAGCTTCTACCATGGCAGAAAGTGCTGTTTGAGAAACTCCACATACAGTTTGGCAGCTTTACACCTTTAGGGATCCTAAAGGGGCCAATAATCTCTCTCCCCATGATTCCTGCCCAAAGCATCACTCCACCTTTTGTGGAACAGCCTTCTTAAGTAGTCTTGTTTTTAATTGGATACACCTGCCAAACTAATTAGCACAGGTGTCTGCAATTACTTTCAGTGATACAAAGTGACACACACACAAAAATCGTATCTTATTACTTCTAAACATTTTTTTGCATTATAACTAAACACAGTGTAAAGTTGAATATTCTTCCTCTTTATCTCATGCTGAGATTTATACCTGATTGTCAGTAGCATACTGTTGTATTTGCCCACTGCACCATCTTGTATGTCATCCAACTGGCCTGTTATTACATATTCTGTAATAACATCCGATATAAATTTATTGAAGAAGTTGACCCCACAATTTATTGTAGCTGTGGATAAATGTGCAACTGTGCTAAAAAGTGATTGCCTCTCTGTGTATGTGTGCGTGTGTGTGTGTTTAATGCATATCCCATTCCACACACTCTGGAAATTGCTTGATCTGTTTGGCTTGCTTATGTTCAACACTTGCTGGGGCCAGTGACAATGTTAGAAAAGCCAATAACAGTCTACTCCTCTTTCTCCATGTAAGGAGGCCATAAGGGGGACCAAGCGTGTTTAGATAGGGGCACTGGCCCCTGCTGCCCTGTAGAACTGCCAACCGCATTGAGGTGAAAAAGGGGAGGTGGCATAAACAATATATAACTATAACAAGAGAATACCTAATTCTTAATCTGGGGGGTGGGTTGTTGCATTTGTGTTTGTGTGTGTTTGTATTTACACACAATGTAAAAATGCTGGAAGTATGTCTCTGAGTTTTTCCCTACCTTCAGGGTCATTTTCTGCCTTTTCAGGGTCCACGTTTCTAATTGATGCTTTAAATTTACTGTAGCTACTAATTCATTTAGAAAACAAGTCTATACCATCATGTCACACTGTTGCTGAAGGTGAAGTTTGTTGGTTCTTGGATTACAACTGCTTTTTTACACAAGAGTAGCTACTAACTATCTTTGCCGTCAACAGTGTCAATGATGTTTTGAGATCACCATGGTCTGACCACTATGGTCATAGTGGCTATCAAGCAAAAAAGGATTAACTTTTTTCATGACTCAACAACTGCAACATGCGATTCACAAACCAATGAAATATCAAACCTACATAGTTCATTGCTATTGTGATTGAACATGTGTAAATACTGTATATAACATTTTAAAAGGTTATGATTTAAAAGTTTATTTTACTGTGAACAACTATACTAGTTTAAGATAAAAATGATCTACAAAAACCATTATGATGAAACTCAGAGAATCAGAGCGGCATTCATTAGACAAGTATTTTTTAACCTGTAAACTGCTTCCACCTAGTGGGTTACATAAGTACTGCACACAAATGACGCCGTAATGATTTTTTTTATTTTTACAGAACAGTCGAGCTTTATTGAGCTAAATAACATCAGTCATCATTTAGTAAGTCAGGAAAAAATGCTGTAACTTATTAGTTTGATTGTTGTGGTATTTGGTTTTAAACAGAAAATACAATTCTTGGGTCCCTTTGTAAAGTTTTACATTTAGTTAAGTGGGCCTTGAGTTGGGAAACCCTGGATTAAACCATTGGTAGAGAACATAAGAGCTATTTTCAAAATTAAATGAAAGAAGGTTGTAAAAGTGTTTGCTACGAGATTAAAATGAAGCTTATTATGGAAATTTCAAATTATACATACTATCAAAATCTGGTCCTAATTCAGGGGGATATTTTGGGCTACCTGGCACCTCACTGAATACGCACATATTAAATAAACCCTTTTTTCCCCTAGCTCATGCTGATTATAGCATTTCATACCTTTCCAAATCGTCCCCCTGAATCTAGAATAGATGGGATTTTTAACTTTGACTGAGCACAAAAATCTCATGTCTCTTTGGTAATCAGTTATCATAAACCCTCGCAGGCATGACTGGCAACTCATTTTACACATCCACTCATATATGCAAGATAATTCATTGCAATGCAAGGTTTTACATAAATCGCATCTTACAAACATGAGACTAGCAAGTCCACGATGTAAATAATCTCAGGCAGACCATCTACATATGTATATTCTGGATGTGCCAAAAACGGGCAGATTTTTTGTTTAAATCGGGCACTGAATCTTGATCTAAACTGAAATTGGGGTAAAAAGTTTTTACCCCAAGGGATCCATTGAACTCTTTAATGAACCTTTTTTTTTGGGTGAAGGTGGCTTGGAAGGGATAAAGTTTTATTTTTCTCCGTTTCACCTTCTCTGTAAACTTGATAAAAAAAGAAAAAAAAAATAGCCAGTCCACTGTTTGGAAAATAATTTTCAAGCAAAACACCTTTAATACGATTGCTACAAGCAGACTGCAAAATAGCATTTGAAATAGATAACCTTATATCAAGGGTGAAGCATAGAGGTGGTTTGGGCTGCTTTGCTCTAGCAGGACCTACCAAAAACTGCTGCCATCGTAGAATCATAAAATGAACCACTGATCCTTCATTGTATGCGACAGAGAAACAGCTCGAAAGACAACTAGTTATTGGAGACATCTATATAAGATATCAGCTGTCTATAAAATACCAGCTATTAGAAATCACTCGAGAGATTTCAGCTTTTGTTACATTTTACAACTTGTTAAAAGTTTTAATGTATTTAATGAATTAAACACATTTCTTAATACTATTAAAATGATATACTAATAATACACTAATATTTATTAGACCACATTTAGCTTTGATTATAGCACGTATTCACAGTGGCATTGTTTTCATAAGCTTATGCAATGCCACAACAAACTAAAAAGCCTTACTGAAACTAAAATTAAACAAAACTCTCACCACCTCTGAAAACTTAATCTAACAGTTTTTCCTTTTTGTGAGAAACATTTGGACTGGTTGTGTTCAGGTGAATCTCTGCATAATGTTTCAATTAGAAAATAATAGCAAATAGAAAACAATTAAACATTAGACCGCACAAGAATTATAAAAAAGGCCATGTCAATAGAAGTATAGCTTATACATTTTTAACCAGGCAGTGTATGTTCAAAATATAATTTTGTATTAATATAGTTTTTCAATTTTTCTTTTACTTTATGTATCTTTGATTCATTTCACTCATTACAACCTATTTTTTCGCTCTCAGTAATTTTGTAGTTCTTTTCATTTACCTTGTTTATCGCTGAACGCCGATGTAGAGCTTTTAATACAAGTGCAGATAAGAACGCAATGATCATAAATTCAATTAAAATCGCCCAGAAAAATGCTTAACACTTTGATTTAGCTGTGTTTATTGAGCTAAAGTGTATTAAACAAAAATTAATGCAGACAGAGTTTACTAATCCATAACAAAATGAAAATCGATATGATCAAAAGAAATCTGTTTATCTGCGTCCAAGCTGCTTCTTAAATGCTTTCAAAGACTTGGCCATCATTGGTGCTACTCCTGTGAATACAAAAATAAAGTGTAAAAGCAGAAACATACATTCATGAGAAATTAGATTTGAAACAAACACTTCAAAGTGCTTAGGCTGAATTGCAGCATGCACAACATGCAGCATGTTTAATATTAAAATCAATATGAAGTTTTCACAACTCTGTTACACTAAAAAAGAAAACCATTTCGGTTTAGACATCTAACCATCATTGTGCTTCGGTGTAGAAAAACAACAGTGACAATTTAACAGGTTTTGTTACACAAGTTCTACATTACAACACATGACAAATTTAACCTAACAAATGTTGCTATTTAGATGCCTCAAGCAGATTAACATCCTGGTAGGATGGAATGTACCAAGGCTACAGAGTTTGTGTCAAGAAGTCATCTTACTTTTTTTTATCAAAATGTGAATTAAGGAACAAAAGAAAATTATAAAATAAAAAATGCTCAAGGCACTAAAATTAATAACTATTGAAGCAATCTGAAGTTAAAGGATTTGATATCTTCCAGCAGTGCTAATGTGTTTATTGCCTTTACCTTTTAACAATTTTTAAAGTATTCATATATGATCAGATGGATGTCTGAAATAAGTTGAAATTTAGTGATATAATTGGATAATATAAAATATTGGATAGTATAAAATATAATATTCTATTGAGTTAAAGTTAAATGTTTTATTAATAAAATTGTTTAGGTCAATCCATGAGATTGAAGCCATCCTAAAGAAAAGTGAATCGTCGATTCTTCATAATTGTGACAAAAGGAAAATTCAGCAGTGTTACTTCACTTCCCTTATTTTTTTATTTAAAAAAAGAAAATTCCGCAAAAGCCACGTTTTCCAATCAGTCATCATACAAATTGTTCCAAATTAATACTACAGTTGGTTTAGATATTATATTCGTTTTGAGCAATGTTTCTAATACATAGATTAGTAATTGTATCAAGCAATGCACGTGTCATTACTAATAAAAAGCTGATTAGTTGTTGCATTAAGAGCCTCAAAATATTAACAGTTTTGTTAACACAGTAAAAAAGCTTTATCAAGCTTCATCTGGCAATTACTAAATGCATTTAAACATAATACAGTATGCTCTAGTTTTTTTAAACATTTTGTAAAATTAAATGCATAACTAAATGATATATTACCCAGACTTCTATGCAAAACCTTCATGTTGCAGAAACAAATTAAAACGCACTATTGGCTTATGGAAAACTAGTACTCCAAATTATTTGATCCTGAATCTAAAAGAAAAAGAAAAACAAGCTTACTTTTTATCTTTCGGGAGTCTTGAAGCTGGCTGGAGCCCAAGCTGGTGCTGGAGGGCAAGGCAGGCTCAATGACACATGGTCTTCCCTTACTTTCATTACTCTTCCCACTACGAAAAATAATTAAATGTCACTGCCTGTACAAGGCTGTGCTGGGAATACTGAAAGTAATTGATATATAGAAATTACCACAAAATAAGTGAGGACGTTCTTTATTCCTTATTTAAAAAACCACAGTGAGGAAATGGAACTTACCATACAAGCTCACATACAAACACTAATCATAAGCAAATTCTTTGATAAGCTCCGAGTGGGTTGATTAACTGGGATTTAGGGGCAAAAATGATCAAAACACAGCCAAATAATCAAATAATGTCAAATTTCTCTATTTCAGCAATTCTCCTCTCCGGATTCTAGAGGAGACCCCTGCAGGGAACTGGATGCTTCCATTCACCCACACAGTGCAGGTTTACCATATTTGCATGTGCACTCAATAAATTGGCAGATTTCAAAAGAGCAACAGCTATAAGGAATTTTCTATGACTAACAAACTGTATTTGTGTAATTTGTGGCTTCTGAACTAGTTTGGCTGATGCTGCTAGAGGTCACCTTAGTTTTGACAAAGTATTTATCGCTGATGCTGTTCCTGATACAACCATACTCAGGATCAGCACTACAATGCACTGGTTAAAGCATCTTAAGTGACAAGGCCGAGACTCAAACAGGACTACTGCACCACTCGGATGCAAGTGGCTTTCAAAATTCAGAATGAAATGAAATGCTGCAGTAAAACCACCAAGTGATACACTGTTAATCTGTATAAACAGTGATTGCATGCTGTTCACCACTTATTAATCATCTTCTCCCATTAGTTTAGAATCTTAGTCTTATCTGTAAAGTGTCCTTGGGTATCTTGAAAGGCGCTTATAAATAAAATGTATTATTATTATTATTATTATTATTATTATTATCATACACATCACATCATATTACACAAAACAAAGCAGGCAATCAGTTACCTCTACATTGCAGCAGTAAATGCACATAGTATGTGTGCGCATGCATGGCTAATGAAGAGCATGCTAATCTGATCTGGTCAGAACTGACCTGGATTTGTCTGTGTTATGAGGCAGAACAGAGCCTGCAGTGCCATGGATTTCCTGTTGGATGCGTATGTTTCTTGGTGGCTTGGCAGCGGAATGCATAAATGCCATTTTCACCTGACGTCCTGAGAAGATACAAAACACAAACATCTAGTATGATACATGACAACTTAACACATACATGGGGAAAAAGCAGATAAAGCATATATATTTTTGTTTGTTTTTTACTGAAAATACTTTCTACACTAAATCATAAAACCCGACCATCAACCCGGCAGTTTTTTTTTTTAAATAGTAGTTGCTTCCAAAAGCTTTTTATGTCAAGTCGACTGAGTCCCAAGTTCACTACTGTTCACACTACTGTACTTTAATAAAGTGATCAAGATGTCAGACACGACATTCTCAATTCCACCATATATAGATTTATAAAATTGTGCTAAAGTTTCCTCTCAAAACTGGAACTGTTAGTAGTTTGTTTTCAAAAGGAAATGAATAAACAGAAGATAAATCTAAATTCTATTAGGTACACGTGCACACAGTTCTTGGAGGAATCCGAATGGTAGGTTGTTCCAAACATAACAGAGCACCAACATATATAAACTACTGTCTGATCCCACACACACTCGATGTTTAGATCAGGGCTCTGTGGGGACCATGCCATCACTTCCAGGATGCCTTTGTTCTTCTTTATGCTGAAAATAGTTCTTATTGATGGGTGTACCAGTGGATTTAAAATATACCTCAAAGACCTTTTTGCTGTAAGGTCTGGGGTTTCTTGCATCCAATTGGTGCTGCAAATCATACCATTGTGTCACCTGAAGTCGTGGTACAACAAGGATATCAAGTAATTAACAGAGGCAGCATAACATCTAGGTGGCTAGTACTGTCGCCTCACAGCAGGAAAGTCCTGGAGTTGATCCCTAAGAAATGTGTGGAGCGTGAGGGTGCATGTTCAGTGAGGGTTTCCTCAAAAAGCTCTGCTAACGCTCACAGGGCGTGCGGTCAAGTGAAGATTCATGTGTAACAACGATCTAGCATAATGAGTCAAAATGTGAAAGAAAAATAAAACATTTTAAACCTCAACTAGCAGTTATTTGGAAAAAAATCTTTGGAAAACTTTGGGGTTTATTGTAATAATGTCTGGAAAACTCTTAAGACAAAAAGAATGTTATTCTTTAACACTTTTTTTCCCAAAAGTTGTGATGAAAGCTTGAAAACCAAATTCATAGAGCACCATGATCTTGACCTACCTCTGGGCTTTCTTGTCTGAGCAGAGACTATGCTTTTGGTAAGCTGCTGAAATTTCTGTTCTCGTTCCTGGAACAGCCGAAGGTACAGCTCCCTCCAGGATTCATACTCCTCCAGCCGAGCATTTCTGAAGTCCCGGTGACAGTGTTTCTCCCACAGGTGATCAGTGACACCTATGTACACCTAGAGGCCAAACATACACAGTCAGATCTACACAGCTACAGATTATTTAAGGTCTTCTGTTATGTTCCCTTGGACTAAACCAGGACCAAAACCAAATGGCCATTTTGGAGAATTCCTACATAATATGATGACGACACCTTCAGGACACTGAATAGGGAGGTTAATAAGTGTCAAAAGGCAACTCGGAAGGACTTAATCTCTATGGCTGAGACTTGTTGCATGTCAACTTTCAAGCTTTAGACTGGCAATAAACCTGCAAGCACTTTGCCATGTGGCAAATGTTTTATATTCACAAGAAACCTGATTTAAACTTGAACTGAACTCCAAGCCATTTGTTTGGAAAAAAACAAAGACCGCACAGAACAAAGTATATACAAACTGATAAAGATTTTTTATACATTTTTAATATTTAAAAAAAGCTATAAAAATTTTAGACAATGAACCAGTCAGCTACTGATTTTCTTTTCTCAAGCCAGGTCCTTCTATGAGCTGTATGTGGAAACGATGTAATAGTCTTTGATGAAATTTAATCGAGCTCCCACCATCTAAATATATAGCTCAGTGTCTTATGTGCTTTAAACAATTAATTGCAATCTTAATCTATTAAAAACATTTTGTTGTACATAAACTTCACGAAGTACTTTTTATAACATATTAGTTATTTGAATAGTTGCTTTATTGTGCTTTTAGCATCCTGGTAAATGACTGCCAAAAGACTAAATGTAAATCTAACTTTGAACTGTTTTTCTAAAGGCTAAGAGTCCCAATCCTAGATCTGCCAAACCGGAACAGTTGAGCCCTTAAGCTCTTCTGCCAATAAAAAACATCATTTTATGTAAATGTTAGTGATGCACAATAGTTTCAGGCAGAACAAGGATCATATTATTTCTAGTTTATTTCACATCTACATTTGGTTAAGCCTTGCCCTTACAGGATTGAATTCTTCGATTCGCAGCAACTGATCTGGTGTACAGCGCTCTAGCACAGGCTCCAAAATTTCAAAGGGAACACCTCCAATTTCATAAAGCACTACAGAGAAAGAAGTTGAGTAAAATGTCAGTACAACTATAACTTAAAAAACTTGGGATGAGAAGCAAGGTCGACTAGCAAGGAACACTCACTATCAATGTTGTTCTGTAATGTACGAATGCATTGTTGGTACAGAGTCATCATGGTGGGTAGATACACAGTCTTACATCCAGAGTACACCTGCATCTTTTTGTTCAACCGCTGGCCAGTAAACACAGGGACGTCACAAAGATCTGCAGTTTTCTCTTCATCTGCAAGACCCAAATATCAGTGTTTATAACATTTACATCTATAAACTAACATGTTGTTCAATTCTGTGATTGTATTTTTTTTTAAATGAACACCATGTCGGTGAGCTGGATAGATTACATAATGGAACACATCAAGGCTCTAAGTTGTTAATTAAAAAAAATTTGTTCATTGAAATACATTAAATGATTAACTTGCTAGCTTGTCTGCTTTTAGATGAGTTTTCAGCCTTGTTTGATCAAATCAGCATTTGGTTAACAATGATATTGGCCCCCCACATCACCCACGGCTAGCAAATCCAGATTTCAGCCTCGTGCTACATACATATTTAAGCACTTCAGTTTTGGCATTTTTTTATATATATATATATTTTTTTTTTTTATTATTATTTTTTATATACTTTATTAATCCCCGAGGGGAAATTGCAGGTTTTCGCATATCCCAACTTTGTCTGGAAGTTGGGGT
>JAOTRQ010056546.1:0-14219 GCA_028565875.1 Hoplisoma paleatum | reverse complement strand
TGGAGTGTCACGTCTTCCTTTGTGACGCCGTTCAAATTAAAAGTCTCAGAAGTCCTTTGACGAAACGCAGCTTTTTTCTTTCCTGCGACTAATCGACCAATGGAATGTGGCCGACTAGTAATTTTTTCGGTCGACCAACGAATAATCGATTAATTGCGGTCAGCCCTAATTATCATAGAAGGTGAGCCGAGTCTGACTTAATAGGTAAATAAAAGGCACAGTGCAGAGATTTGCAAATTTTGGGCAGGGCAAATTTTTTTCCACTGGACAATAATTATACCTTCTTTTATACATAAAACCCTGGCATGGATAGTCATAAGTGGAAAAACCTGTGCATGCTAGGCTACCTGTGACATCAATCAATCAGTAGTGCGGTTTTATACTTCTAGCTTCCATTAGATGTATTTGTTTGTGGTATTATGTATCTCAATTATACAAACATGACTTTTTATCTGTCTGGTAAAGCCTTGCTTGCTTAAAGTCCACTTGTCGGAAATGTCTCAACACATATTTTTAACCCCCCAACCCCCCTTTTAGCTCTATTAATTTTTTTCAGTTTGTACTTGTTATCTGTTTGAAGTACACTATTTACTCTAGAGTTAGGATTCACAGCCATCTAAGTTATTTTACTGAACACTTGAACAAAACTAACCTTCAATCAACTGGAAAGGTTTATCATTCTGTTTATGCACTATATAATTTCTTAGTTCCGTGTTTTTTTTCATAGTTTCCATCTTCAGTACTGATCAACAATGTAAAAAATAAAAACCTCAAGAATAAAAACATTACGATGTGTGTCCAAACCATATATACATATGTGGATGGACATCTTTTTTTTGACAGGGGCAATGCTCATTGCTTAAAAGACAGATTACTGTAAATGAGTCCAAGTTTGTGCTAACGACTGGTTTTCATCTGTAGTTTCTGGCAAAAATCACATCCAACAATACAGTGAAATACTCAACACACAATACAAGAATTACAACAGTCACAAACACCACAACACAAACGCAACTTATTTTCTAAAACTTAGCATAAGGATCGAGTTTGTTTACAAAAACTATAATAGAACTAATAGATGTAGATTTTGTAAAGATTTATTCGATTGTCACGTTTTTACTACCATTACTTGACAGCATTTGAAAGAAAGTGTTGGGATGTGCTAGCTGTTGGTTTGTATATCTGTTTTTTTAAACAGATGATCATCCATGCCCATTTCAGCCCTCTCTTGGTTCTTGTTCAGGTTTTCGACGGAAGGAGTTTCGAGGGAAACTAGCCATCGCCATTACAGCCAATTTCATCAACAGAAACACGACAGCAGAGGCCAAAGTGGAGGAAATCAGCGGAGTGGCTTTTATTTTTAACCAGAAGTTTTTCCAGGATCTCAAAGAGGCAACTGGTAAGAAACATACATGTATATAACTGGAAACTAGTGATGTACAAGATATGTGTTTGCAGATATTCAGTTATCCACAAAGAAAACATGCTGAGAGGAAACGTTCCTGTCTGTTGTTACCCCAGGCTCTGTAAAAAGAAGAAAAACAAATATTGCGGCCAGCCAACATTTAACCACAAAAATGTGTCTCTACATGCCCATCATTCATGTTACCTGACAGTTCTTAAAGCTCTCACCTAAACCGGCATTCTGCTTTCAGCTAGACAATACATTTCTTTGTTTACAAGAAAAGAGAAAGTGCATTCTTTTTTGCATTTTGAAAAATCACAAACCAGTATTTTTTTTAGATTTAGATTTAGAATACTTTTTCACTTCTGTGCTTTTACACACTGAGTAATTCATCCACATTCAACCTAATCAGTACAGTAAATCACATATCTACACACACTAGTGAAAACACAGTGGGGGACAGTAGTGAGCACGCAACGCTCTTGGTGGGCTGCCCGAGCCACGGTACCTAAGGAGCAGTTCCGGGTTAGATAACGAGCTCATGGGCAATTCAATTGTGTCCAGTCGTCTGCTACATTTTTTATTGATTTTGTTTGATGCATCATTTTTGCTAAATAAATCAGATACCTTTAAGCTCAGGTTAACAATTTAATGATATCGGCTACAGTTAAAAACATAATTTAAAAAATATATATGTATGCACTT
The DNA here is from genome assembly GCA_028565875.1 of Hoplisoma paleatum. Classification (NCBI taxonomy): domain Eukaryota; kingdom Metazoa; phylum Chordata; class Actinopteri; order Siluriformes; family Callichthyidae; genus Hoplisoma; species Hoplisoma paleatum. The sequence continues at coordinate 12,109 of JAOTRQ010056546.1, read as the reverse complement.
AGTTATGTATTGTATGGTGGCACGATTAAAAATACTAGCACTGTCACCCCACAGCAAGAAGGTTTTGGGTTTGATCCCCAAATGGGAGTGCTTGTTTTTTTCTGTGTGGAAGTTGCATGTTTTTGATGAGTTAACTCTGGGAGCTCCAGTTTTTTCCCACAAGTCCAAAAACATTAATATGCGTATGTCCGGCAATGGACTGGCACGCAATCCATTCTGTGTTCCTTGCGCCAACATCCCATGACCATAAAAAGAAGAAAAGTGAGTGCAGGTGTATGAGCTGTCAGTGGTAGCTCCCTATTAGTGTTCTCTGTTTCAAAATGTTTACACCTCCACTCCATGACTACAGCAACAGTGTGTACAACAGTGTGTACTTGCTCTGACTAGCCTCCATTATATCTGAATACTTGAGCAGATCCTCTCTTAAACTCTTTGATGCTGTTGCTTTAGCATATAACATTCCTATTGTCATTACAAAATAAAAGAGATTATATTATCGGTAACAAGGATATTCTTTAGTCTGATGGATTTAAAATGGGATACATCCGTTCTGTGAATCACACATCTTCTTATGGCTGTCTTTGCTGCAGGCATCGATTTAGAGAACATTGTGTACTACAGAGACAACACGCACTACTTTGTCATGACCGCTAAAAAACAGAGTCTTCTGGATAAAGGCGTCATCATTCATGTGAGTAGACGATCCAACAAGCAAAAAAGGAAGCAGTTTAAGAAAGCTGTGGGGTAAAAGATGGGGACATTTTGTTAGACTGGCCTGGCAGTTTAAGAGGCTGTGAAACATGCTGTTATAAACATTGTGATGAGGGCCTAAACATTTGTAATCAGCACATGATCTCTCTACTTCTTTTGCCCTTACACAAGTATCCTTAATACTTTATTCAATATTTATTACACAATAGTCAAAATTATAACCCGAAAAAAACGTACACAAAAATAACTTATTGGATTTATTATACTTTACATTATACTTTACACATTTGGAAGCTACAATGAGCTGTAATATTTTATCATGAAAGTTGGGCATTTAAGTAGAAGTATGAAATGGTGATGATCGGCTGAAACATTTTATTAAAACAAAAGCCAACGTCTATTTTTATTTTATTTAAAATCATCACTCACCCAGAAGTTTACTTAAAAAGAATACTTTATAGTGTTTTAAATAATATTACAGCTACATTTTAAAATTGATTATACATTATTTTTTATTTCATATGCAGTTAATGTACTGTATAATTAATTTTAATTATTTATTTTAAAATAATTTATTTATTATAATTATTAACTTTTAAGTTTTAAAGTCTATTAGGACAAAAACATTAAGCAAGCTTTTCTGTGACTGTGTTGATTCATTCAATAGCTTGGAAAACAGGAAATAACTTGTAGATTGCATGACTAAGGGATTTGAGATTAGATTCATTGATCAAGGTTTCTCATTATGTGTGCATGTGCTTGTGCAGAGCATCGCCAAACTTCTTGCTTGTGCTTTTCAGGAATAATTTGCTATGGAAGTTTAGCTTTTTTGTGATAGAGAATGACTTATAAGGTTTGGCCAAAAAGCCACTTCCCAACAGAGTCAGATGAAAAAGCATGACGATGTGTGATGGGGTGTTTATTGTGTGTGGCAGGATTACATTGACACTGAAGCACTTCTCAGTAATCAAAACGTGAACCAGGAAGCTCTGTTAAGTTATGCGAGAGAAGCTGCTGATTATGCCACGCATTACCAGCTTCCCTCCCTGGAGTATGCCAATAACCACCTTGAGCAGCAAGATGTAGCCATGTTTGATTTTACCTGCATGTATGCCTCAGAGAACGCTGCCCTGGTCAGAGAAAGGTTTGGCCATCAGCTGCTGGTAACACTGGTGGGAGACAGTCTGCTGGAGGTGAGTTGACATCGTTTGAATGATTGATTAAACATTTTTTATGTGTTCTTGTGGGAGGTCATATGTGTTTCAATACTGAAAGTGCAAAATTCTGTAGTTATGATAGTGAAATAGTCGATAGAGCTTTGCTCTATCAACTAAAATATTAAGAGTTCTAATCTCAACTGTTAGGTACTTGAGAAAGGCCCATAACCCTCACTGCTCCAGGGTTTCTGTACACTGACCGACCATGTAATCTGACCTCAACTTTGCAAAAGAAATGAAAATATCTACATAAAGAATTTTATTGTACCATGTACCTGAATATGTTTATATGATAAATATTATTTAGTACAGCATTGTGTGAATTCTTTGTAGCTGATTTCAATCACTAATTCTTCATTAATTGCATAATGGATGGCATATCTTTTTTTTTACCTTTTGGGAAGACTTATACTTGAACCTATACTCTATGCACTTTCTTCAAATGATCACATTTGATTCAAAGAGGCGACTTCACGCTATTCTTTTATAATGAAGTTTGTTTTGTATGTAGCCTTTTTGGCCTATGGGAACAGGGTGTGCCCGTGGTTTCTTGGCAGCTTTCGACACAGCCTGGATGATCAACAGTTGGGCACAGGGCAGAGAGCCACTGGAAGTACTGGCAGAAAGGTTGGCATGTTTAATAGAATATGCACATGTCAAGATATACACTGAGACACAGATGCATACAGTGTTTTTTATAGGGCTGGGTGATATGGACAAAAAAATGTATGTGTATGTAAAATTGTGTTTCACTGCACGGATTGGGTTAAATGTCAGGGAATCATTTCACTGCGAAGTAAGTATTGCAAATCTAAATCTAAAAACAAAGAATCATGAGGACATGATTCGAAACATACTTTCATTTTCTCTGAATATATTTTTACTTTAGTTTTTGCCTCAGAAATAAAAATGCATTAATAGTTATGATCAATAATAATAAAGGTGTTGATGTTGTTTTTTTTACTGCCGTTAGAGAGAGTCTTTACCGTCTGCTACCTCAAACAACACCTGAAAACATTGCTAAGAATTTTGATCAGTACACCATAGATCCTGGAACACGTTATCCCAATCTTAACTCCAATTGTGTCAGACCACACCAGGTAAAATGAGCTTATGTTTCTAATAGCTGCCTTTCTAATGATTTAGTAACACTATTAACTCATATTTTTTCCTGTACAGGTCCAAAACTTTTACATAAGTGGAGAACTGAAGTCGTGCTCTTTGCAGCGAGCGTCTACAATAAGGCGCCCAGTTAATCTAGCACGACGAGGTCAGTGTTTTAATTTTGTAAACCCCAAAACTAATGTAAAACACAGTAGACTTGTTTCAGGGCAATTAATAATTACCACTTGATAACACTTTTGTGCACTAGTGTGACTTAGCCAAAGAAAATAAAAACAAACAGGTCTAAAGTACAGCCCATTTATTTACAAAAGCAGTTGAATGTTAAATCCAGTGTTCTCCAGTAAAACTGAAGTAGTATTATTCAGTAATATTTCGTAATATTCATATTCAAAAATTATTGTCATTAATGTTGCCTGTAGCTGCCTAAGGAGTTTTAATCTGAAATAAGTTATGCAATAGCGAGCTTTTGTTTAATCATCATAATCATTTCCCAATCATTTAAACTGATCACGTAATAGGAGGATAAGCATAACAATCTCTTGCTTGTCAGTTAAAAAAAAACCTAATCTCCTATATGTTCACTGATTGGTATCACAAGAAGGTTCAGGAGAAATCCATATCCTTACAAATATTATGTGTGTGTATGTGACCTTTGGTGTTACAGAATCAGAGATCAGACCCAGCAGGCTGTTGACATGGTGTCTGAAGCAGACTGAAGGCTATAAAGGTGTAAATATAACTGACCTGAACTCATCATGGACAAGCGGTCTGGCCTTCTGCGCTCTTATCCACCGCTTCAGGCCAAAGCTCATGTAATACTTCTGACTATTTCATAAGACCTTTCATTAGATTCATCAGCGATCATGTCTGAGAGAAGCAGGGGGGGTCGAAGTCCTGCAATGCCTTGGTACCAAGATAATGCTCCGTTTCCGGTGTTTCATGGTGAATCCCGGGTTTGTGCATGGATCTTGAGTTTAAATAGTTTTATGGATGAACATGAAATACAGTAATAAGCTGCATTCTGAATGGCAAACTTTAATTCAATGTTTAATTCACTGTAGCACAAGTGTTGTTTAATGCTACAACTATCATAAATATTAACAACAAAGGAAAAAAATATTATTAATATTAGGCCATACACATACAGAACTAATTAACTTAGGTTACAGCGATTTGCAAAAGATATTCTATATAGACATTCGTCAAAAGAATGATCACGATAAGGTGTGGTAACCTTTATGTAGACCTGCACAGACTTCACACCTGGCTTTGTACAGAGCATTCCTTTGTTTTCACACAATGCACTTTTCTCTTCTACTTCCATACAATGTTTTTTTTTTCCTATTTACGTCACATCCAATGACCTTTAATTTCATCATGTGTTAAAAAGACATATTGCTTTTACTTATGGTCATACATACAAACTAAAATGTCTAATTCGGAAAATGAAATTTGGCTTCTACACAAACACAAACATCTATATTTCTCATTCCTTTTATAGAGAATTTCTGTCATTACACATATGCAGATTACATTACAATGGTATTCAGTATTTGCATATTCTAGCTTTTTCATAAGTTTGTGTTCAGCTGTTTTCTGTAGCTATTTTAACGTCATATAATTTTTTCATTATTTCACCTTCTATTTTCTGTAGAGATTATGATTTACTGAATGAAGAAGACTCAGCTGAAAATGCCCAGCTGGCATTTGACACTGCTGAAAAGGAGCTTGGCATCAAACCATTCATTACAGGCAAAGCGCTGGCATCTGGCCAAGAGCCAGAAAAGAACAGCATGGTGACCTATCTCTCTAAGTTCTACGAACTTTTCAGGGGAACTCCTCTGCCACCCTCAGGTAAACTTCAGCATCACTTCTTCCTAATAAAACCGGTCTGACATACTGTCTGATGTATAGTTGTGACACAATATCAATATCTAAAGAAGATTTATTTCAATTACAGGTTACTAGTGTCTTGAAATATTTATTAATTCATTAGTTGTCTTATTGGATGAAAGCTAGAAAATTTCCACAGTAAATTGTGTACCTCAATCAACAATTAACTTAAAGATGCCAAAATGGGTAATAATTATTGTTAGGGACAGTGCAGCCTTGTGGCTACAGCTTTGGGCTATTGACCAGAAGAATGGGGGTTCAAATCCAGACTTTGCCAGACAGCCTCCTTAGACCCTTAACCCTGTTGGCTCCAGGGATGCCGTACGATGGTCGACCCTGCGCTCTGACCCCAACTTCCATACAAGTTGGGATATGCGAAGAAAGAATTTTGTTGTTCTGTACATCTGTTAATGTGTAATGATATAAGCAATCTGATTGTGCCAGGAATGCACCTTGATTTGTTATTACTTATCAAACGTTCAAATGTTTTATCTGATAGTCTGATATTGTTTTTAAATGGGGAAGTAAAGAATTTAACAGGAGTAGGTGACATTTGAACCTGGAGTATTGCAATCTGCTTTGAAAGGAATGCACATCTGCCTGAGCTGTATAACTTCACAGTGGACAGAGGAGATACAGTAACATTAAGTAATATCTGTGCTGCAGTGTAGGTCAAAGATCTATTATGTACTTATTATGTACAGAGATTATTTTGTACTCGGAATATTACCAGGTCATATGCCTCGTATCATCTATAGTAATTATATTAAGTCACATAACATCTTTTTTTTCATATGCATTATTAGGATATTAATGATTTCACACATACAAGCAAAAGTTTTCATGTTTAAGCATTACATTTGTGTACAGTTTTTGTAGATAAAGGTTTTAGAAGATTTGATTAAAATGATAATTAATTTGATAAAATAACAGTAATTTAATGTCGATTCGTCACTGCTAAAGAACTGATCATGTTTCAATCTTATTTGCAGATTCAAGAAGAGAGAAATACGACAAAAAGGAATGTTCCTCAACACTCTCTCAACCTATTTTAAGAACACAAAGCTTCACTCAGCCCCAAAAACGCATCCCCAAAGTATGTAATTGCATTGAGAAGCATTATTGTTATCTTCTGTTATTCTGTATATGCTGAATCTGGTTAGAATCGTTAAAAAAATAATTCAAATCTTTAATATTTGAATACACTGAAGCATTATTGATCTGTCTTCGTTTTTTAGGATGACAAAAAGGCCGCAGATAAAGAAGCATTTTACAAGAGAAGACGGACAGTTTGCAGTTTTTTGGATGAGGTTGATTATTATTTAGTAATTACTGTATGTGCTATGAAACCGTTCAGATTTTTCGGTTTATTTCTCATAACATAGGATATCCAACAATAATAGTAAATACATCAACTGTATCCACAAAACATTTTATACATTGATGCATTTTGTCATCGTATGTGCCTTCCTGAGAACATGGTTGTCTGTAATATAGTATGAAAAATTATTATTATGGTGGGTGTCAAGTTTATTATTATATAGCACTTCTTATAATAGACATTATCATAAAACTGCTTTGCAGAGTTTAAACATTCTGTTTATCTAGCCAAGAGTGACTGTGGCAACTCCTTTTTGAGAGGAATCAGGACTCAGCAGGGGCTCGTCCTTCTGGGGTGGACCGGAGGTTACTATAAATAAACAGGATTGATACAAATCATTCAAACACAAACTTGCATTGAACTAAAAGTTATAACTAGCAAGAACAATATGATTTCGTTGGGCCAGAAGTGTGGGTCTTATTTGTGTCTTACTGCAGAATTTAGAGTTTCGGTTTGACTTCGGCAGTGTCTGTTAGGTAAATGAAAGTCAGACCCTGTACTTCCATAGTATAGTTTAAAGTTGAGATATGTGAAGAAAGGATTTTTAAGTGTAATGACAAATAAAGGTATTCTATTTAAAATTACTTTTTTGGTTCTCTGTGTTTTACCAGACATCCAAACTTCATCAAAATTCATCATCAGGATCGGATTTGCGAGATGTGAAAAAAGTTAATGTCAAGTCCATGGCTTCTCAGCTGCTGGCAAAGTTTGAGGAAAGGACTCCAAGCTGTACTCTGCGTAGACAGGTAACCCATTAATCCAATATACACATCCATTGTGTAAAAGATAGATCAATGCTTGAAACTGAACACGTTTTGCACTTAACCTGGGAAACTACTTTACCTCTGCTCACCCTCTTTTAAACTGTAACACTGTGTTACTGTCTTTATTATTACTTTTTTATAGTCCTGTTAACCCCATTGACTTTCTCTCTGAAACTTCTGCTGGCTTAACAATCATAGTCTGGTTCAAATTGTCCGAGGCATTTGATGGCTCCAGTACCTGGTCGAATAGAAAACCCACTCCTCGGGGAACTTATGAAGAAAGAATACAGGTATAGCTTTGATGTAGCATAGATATACATTTAGCACTCATCTCTGGGTAAAGTCTTCTGGGGTTATCAGGGTAAACACGCGCGCACACACACACACATTTCTGTTCGCTACGAATAATATACTGTATGTGCTGACATCAATTCCCTGTAATAGTTTTATGACACAGATGCTGATTAAGTCAATGACTAACTGATGATTCTATAGTTAATCAGTAAACTAATAAATGAGCAGCAGGGATTAAAGTACAATGCTTATAAATGTATCAACGAAGGAAGAAAAAACAAGCAAACATTAAAACAATACTGATACATTTCTATGGTTATTGCAAATTAATACGATTAATTTTGATGCGAATTGCCAGCCTGTGTTTTTCTTATTGTTAAATATTTTCCATATTTCTTATTATAATTATGATGGCAGGTATAAGCACAGACCTGCCATCATTTGCTGTGTGTTTGCAGTTTCAAACGTCAGCCAGCCTCACACATGTAGAGAATGGAAATGCTTCTCTTCAAGTCCTGGCCATAAACAGCCCTCTGCAGTCTACTCACAAACACACACAATCATACATAAACAGTCCGTCACATGTGCATCCCAGTGGAACACACACTCAAATGCACACTAATACAATCGGTACTTGGTCACACATATCTAATACATTGCACATGCAACCCACTGGAAAAGATCAAAGATCACACAGATCTACAACATTTGTACAGTCAACTGGAACAAACACACAATCACACTTATTGAAAACAAATGCACAACCTAAAGAAAGAGATACTCAAACACACACACCTAAAACATTATATGTAAAACCCAAAGGAAGAGACACACAATCTCACGCATCTAAAACATATGTACAACCTACTGGAAGAAACACACAATCACACACATCTAAAACACATGTTCAACCCAGTGGTACAGATAAAATATCATACACATCTAAAACATATGTTCAACCCACTGGAACAGACACACAAACGCAGACATCTAAAACGTTGCCCATGCAACCTACAGAAACAGTTAAACGGTCACACACATCCATACCATCACACAGGCAACCTACTCAAACACACATACAACTGCACAGAGAGCCCACATTAGAGAATACACAGGTAGACAATTCTGCCTCCTGTCAGTCTGCCATAGTGGCCATGAAAGCAATGCTCCAGCGTTTGCAAAAAGTGGAGGAACAAATCATTCAGGTGAACAGCTCTTTTCTCAATTTCTTCTTCCTTTCCTCCTTTTCCTCCTTTTGTCTATTCTGTAAGCCTGTTCAAAATGTTCATATTACACGACTTACACGCTTTCCTTTTCTACCGTTATTTTGCTGTACTTCTGCTCCTTCTTCTCCTATTGGACCTGATTTACTACAGAGAAAAGTACAAAGTGAAAATGCCAGATTGTTTCACACAAAGTGTGTAAAGGATAAAGCAGTTCATCTGAACTCTCTGCTCTCTGGCGGTTGCATCTCACTACCTCAGGTGACTATATTAGATTGGATGGTGTGGCTTGGCTCGCTTAACTAGTTAAATTTGACTTAACTTGACTAGTTAAAATGTAGAAATGTTTTGATAATATGATGATAGTGAGAAAATTATGAGTAAAATGCTATATAAAGCCAGAAGATTATAATCACATTTATGAATAAAAGCCAATTGGAACTGGACCAGTAATGTTTATGTCAGTGTGTCAGTATCAAACCGAGGGAGAACAAAACCTCACAAAACTTAAAATATAGCAAATAATATAAGTAATAAGTAATATCACTAATATCAATGTTAGAAATGTTGGCTGACTCATACAAGATCGTGTAATAAATGCAACATACAATATATGGACAAACGTATATGGACGCCAAGACAGCAATTTCTTTAGAAGTAATAAATCAGTTGTGTAAAGGAAATTATGTTTCCAACAAACATTAAGTAAAGCTTGTTTTAAGGCAATTTGTATTCATGTGCTTAAGTCAAACCTTTCACATGTTCTTCAGTCAAATCTTTTACATGTTTTTAAAGAAACCAATTGTATCTATAATGAACTTGAACTGCAACATCATCCAAGGCCATTTTAGCAAGCCATTACAAAGACCTTTTTCACCAAAAGTACAGATTCCCACAGACATGCTTTTAAGTCTTTTAAGAAGCTTTGTTAGAACATTGGCAATTATATAGCTAAAGATTTTTAAGATCACATGGACGACATTCTATTTTAACATCTTTTGTTTTGAAATGGGATTACAAAAAGCTCATAATCAGGTGTCCCGATACTTTTAACCATGTGGTTTACATCATACATTTAACACTTAGTTATTTTAAGAGACCAAATGTGCTTCTGGTGTTCCATTACTTGGTTTATTGGGCCTGCAGAGAGAAACCTGGAAAAGCAGATGTAATGCTCCAAATGAGCTGGGTGTTGTAAAGTCCTCCAGGCCAAATACTCAGAGAAGCTCTCAGCTCACGAACTTTAGTCTCTGTGAATGCAACACTGACACAAATGTCTCTGCTGTCGAGCTTATCTGATGTATTAAACACAAGCAAAATCCATTAATGTCCATATCTATATCACTACAAGAATATAGGGTTATATTCTTAGGGCGATGCTGGGAGGATGTTATTAAATTAAGTGACTATGACTGTTTTCTTTTTGTGACACGTTAGTGCTAGCAGTGCTCATAATTATGGGATGATACAAAAAATCTCCACTGGATAAAAAATTCATTGCCAATAATTCTGCTTCTTTTTTAAATTTTTACTGCATTTGAAAAGAACAGAAACCTGTTTTTGTATAGTTTTCTGGTAATTAGTGTTGAATCAACTGTGTCGTGTATTTAAGCTTCTGCTTTTGACTACTCTTCCTCGTGGCAATGACACATTTTGCAGTGAACTTTTTATGAGTTCCTCTTGCGATGTGACAGATGCACCTATCGGTCCTTTAAACCGAAACATGCTGTTTATTTTGGCAGTTTTAAAGGACAAACGTATGCATGTGTTTATGAAGTTACATAGAACTTAATGTTTGTAAGAGCTTACTAATAGAGCTTACAGTTTGTAGATAAATTCACGTATTTTATTAGTATAATTTGGTACCATGTTCCACATGCATCCCCCACGTATGGTTCCTCAGTGAGCCTAAACTTGGGTCATGTTGCTTTGTATTTTAGAAGAATAAAAAATACTAACAAATGAGTGTAGGAAAAAATAATCTGACTATTAGCATGCTTGAGATCTCATGTGATGTCATGTGATGTCTGTACTTCTCTAATTGTATTCTTCATTTAGGCTCAGTTGTATCCAACCACACCAACGTGTGTTCCTTATTCTTTCTGCTTATTTTCCTTTTAATAATTTAGCTTCTTTTAATCTTTATGTGCCATATTCAGATGTGTTTTTAATGTAATTTTACTGTATTATTTAATCATTTTATTTTAGCCACATGTCCTGAAAAGGGGTTGCCATAGTGGATTGTGGTCTGCATTATTGATATTGCATGTTTTTTTTCTACACTAATTGCTGTTCCTGACGCAACCCTCCTATTTATCCAGGCTTATGAATTCACTACAATGCACTGTGTTGTGCATACTTTTGTTACATCCATGTTGGTGCTCATCTGAATGGTGGTAATGCGATATTTAACCTAGGGAGTTTAGACTTTCAGTGCTTGTTTGTTAGTGGAGAATCCATCTGAGCTTTCTGGGGATTGAAACAACTCTTTATTATTGTCACCTGATGTAATAAAAAGCCAAAAGTTTAGATGCAATTGAAAACAAAGCATGCAACATGCAGCACAGTGATGGATGTGGTTCACTTCAGAGATAATTCTTGTCCCCTGGTCTCTGACTCTCCGTCTTTCTACAAGATGGTCTGCATCGACCTTGTAGTTTTAGTAATTACACAAATCTGAAGAAGTGTACAGTAGGTTCTAAAACATTTGGCTGACCGAACTCATTTTTCAAAGTCCTCCCTTTCCAGATGTCTGACCTCAATCTATAATTTCATCTTTTTTGTTCGCTGTGTTTCGATATCACATGTCTACAGGATGTAAAATTCATCTTCAAATATACTTTTAAAAGCAGAAAAAGGGAGTGATTCCCTTTTTACGTTTGAGTTGGGATTCTTGGGTGCTTTTACCTTTTAGATTCGTCTGTGATGTGATATGATGTGACAGCAGCATATATTATTTAAGCACATGAATGTTTTTTAAGCTCTGTTTTGTCAAAGAAAATATGTACATAAGAGGGACTGGTCATACCCTTGTTGATAAAATGCACTAGCTGACTAGGACACAGATGTCAGACTTAAATGAGTGTTACGTCAGGAAGGTTATCAGTTGTAAAAATATATCTTGTACTGGAAAGATTCACTGTGTAAAGATTATATGTGTAAACATACCCTGTCTTATCTATTTTAGGGTTCCTACAAAAGAGAGCTTCCTCAGAGCCTGGGTGATGTATGTTATTCATGCAAGAAGCGGGTGTATGTGGTTGAGCGACTGAGTGCAGAGGGGTTGTTCTTCCACAGAGAGTGCTTCCGCTGTATCATCTGTAACACTCCTCTTTGCCAAGGTGGACACGCTTTTGACACAGATGAGGGTAGGCTTTCTAAGTCAAAAATGTCTCAGTTGACAATGTTATATATATATATATATATATTAGGGCCGGGACTTTAAAGCCTTAATTTCGATTAATTAATTACAAAGATTTTAACGCGTTAAAAATTTTTAAC
>JAOTRQ010056535.1:0-14219 GCA_028565875.1 Hoplisoma paleatum | reverse complement strand
AGTGTATTGAAACACTTTGATTGTTTGTGTTGTTGTGATTTACAGAAGCTTCTAGATCTCGTGCTTCCGTCTTCCAGCAGTTTTTATTCTGTTTTTTATTCCACCTGCTTGTGTGGATCTTCTGGTTTTTGGACTTGTGTTCTGTTCTGTTTTCCGGTTTCTCTTTTATCTCTCGTTTTTGCTCTTTATAATAAAACCGCTTTTCGTTTTCATCCACAAGCATCTAAACGTTACAATCTGTTATAACTGAACAATTCGGTGCAGCTTTTGTATAAAAATATAAATAATAAATATTAAACGCTTACATGCCACATCAGACTCACACCGAGGGTCATTAGACACTAATTGTTGGGGAATCGAACCTTTAATCCCTCCAGCATCCTGTCACCATTACTGGCAGAGCTGCACATCCCCGATATCTTAATCACACATTTCCTTTCATAGTGGGCACGCTTCATGCCAGTCGTGAAGCGCATCATTAACCCACCGCCACATTTACTGATTTTAGTTCTTTTATTCTCAGTCCTGGTCTCTCATTTCCTCAGGCTTCAAAAGTCCATCAGATTTCACCATCTGTGAAGGTTAATACTTGAAATAATTTGCCGTTAATGAGATTATAATTGTTCGGTGGCGCTTCGCTTCTGCCTCGCCCTACCGATAACCTCCCGCCGTGCCACCGACCCCCCGCCAAGGTTGTGGAAGAAAGAGGCGCTCGGGTTGTCCGGAGACGCTCCAGCAGGGGAGCAAAATAAAAACGTCTTTTCAGACTAGAATCAAAGAAAGACTGATCGTGTGAAGTCCTGAGATACAGAATGAAAAGGAATCTCTTTGTTTGGTAAAAGTTGTGATGGTTTGAAAGCCACATTAGAAGTAGACATGCGGAGAGTGACATCATAACTGGTCGTATCGACCTGGTTACTGTTCTGAACTCTCTCTGTTGATTGATGCGGGACAAGTGTAGCTGTGATACTGCTGGTACAAAGTCTGCAATATATATATATATATATATATATATATATATATATACTATATTGCCAAAAGTATTCGTTCACCTGCCTTGAACTCTGCTTCGACTCCTCTGCTGATGTCTGTCCACAAGGGTTCTTGGATGCAGAAAAGCATTTGTGATGTCATAATACTAAACTCGGTTACGAGAAGTGTCCCGGCTCTCGGTCTCCGTTCTTATTCATACCCAAAGTTGTTTCTATCGAGGGATTTCGAGGGTTCGGGACTCGAGTTTCATCCTTCACCAGACTCTGTACATCCATGTTTGTGGCCTGGTGGAATCCAGTCACAGTTCCTCCTCCATGCTGAAAATCCCTCAGATCCCTGAAAGAGCAACCCCCCTTCATCACTGTTTGTAAAAAAAAAAAAAAAACAGTCTGCATGCCGAGTTGCTTCATTTTATACACCCGTAACCATGGAAATGACCGGAACACCTGATTATGATTGTTTGTATGGGTGAGCGAATACTTTTGGTTGTATAGTGTGTGTGTGTGTATAGATGATATATTAATAAGCTGAGAATTATGGGGACGGCATGTTTGAGGACTTTTATTGGTCTCCGGTCTGAAATCATTTACAGCAGGATTCACTTGGTGTCTCGTCCAATCAACACACATTAATCATCCACGCCGAGTCTCTGACAACCATCCAATATTCTGATGTCACAGCTGCGGCGCTATTTTTATCTGACGGCGACTCAGAGCTTCTGTTTACTCTCTCTATTCTGTTTACTGCTTTCGGACTGTGAGACGACATGACTGCATGTTTTTGGACTGTGGGAAGATCTCACGGCAGGTTTTTGGACTGTGGAAGGACCTGATTTACATGTTTTCGGACTGTAGAAGGACCTGACTGCATGTTTTCGGACTCTAGGAGGACCTGACTGCATAATTTCGGACAGTAGGAGGACCTGACTGCATGTTTTCGGACTGTGGGATGACCTGACTGCATGTTTTCGGACTGTAGGAGGACCTGACTGCATGTTTTCGGACTCTAGGAGGACCTGACTGCATGTTTTCGGACTCTAGGAGGACCTGACTGAATGTTTTTGGACTGTAGGAGGGCCTGACTGCATGTTTTAGGACTCTAGGAGGACCTGACTGCATGTTTTCGGACTGTAGGAGGACCTGACTGCATGTTTTCAGACTGTAGGAGGACCTGACTGCATGTTTTCGGACTGTAGGAGGGCCTGACTGCATGTTTTAGGACTCTAGGAGGACCTGACTGCATGTTTTCGGACTGTAGGAGGGCCTGACTGCATGTTTTCGGACTGTATGAAGACCTGACTGCATGTTTTAGGACTCTAGGAGGACCTGACTGCATGTTTTTAGACTGTAGGAGGACCTGAAAGAAGAACCAGTAAAAGAAATCTTTAGTTGGAGTTTGTGGAGTTGAATTTTGAAGTGTGTCGGTCTCTGTTTGCTTCAGAATTGAATACATTTTTTAAGCTCCACGCTGTCGTTTCTCGGCTCCTCCTCCTTCTCCTCCTCATCATCTTCATCCTCACCATCCACAGGAGCTCCAGTCCGAGTTTAATGAGCAGAACAAATCCAGGCTTTATGAACTCCAGTCCCTGGTTGGCAGTGATGTGCAGAAATGGTCGCTTGGTTACCCGTTTGATGTTGCTCATGCGACGCCGCTGATCTTTTACGAGGCATTGTGATGTCATCAGACTGGAGAGAGAGAGAGGAATGTTAGAGAGCAGATAAAGATAACAGAGGATTCGATCAGGAATTAATACTTTTGTTTATTGATTATTGATTTGAATTCTTGGGAATCACTACAATGCTTTAGGTTTAGGTTTTAGTGGACTAGTGGATACATGGACATTTAAAATGCTGCTATTGTATTTATTTATTCTTTTATTAGTATGTAGAAAAATTATAAGTTCAAGTATTAGAATTTTATCACTTTTGCTTGTGATATGTCCAGACACGAGTGTTGGTGTGTTCGTGTGTATTACGTTTATTTTCATCTCTGATGGTTACGAAGCCTAGATCTACTAATCAAGCCTAGATCTACTAATCACGCCCACATGTTTAATTGACCCTAGATCTACTAATCAAGCCTAGATCTACTAATCAAGCCTAGATCTACTAATCAAGCCTAGATCTACTAATCAAGCCTAGATTTACTAATCATGCCTAGATCTACTAATCATGCCTAGATCTACTAATCAAGCCTAGATCTACTAATCAAGCCTAGATCTACTAATCAAGCCCACATCTTTAATTGACCCTAGATCTACTAATCAAGCCTAGATCAACTAATCAAACTCAGATTAACTAATCAAACACAGCTCTAATAATTGAATCTAGATCTACTAGTCAAAACCAGATCTTTTGTCAGCACTTGATCTACAAATCAAAACCCAGATCTACTAATTAAGCCTAAATCAGCTAATCAAGCCCAGATCTCCAATCGAAAATCTTCTAATTTAGATCTTCTAATCAAACCCTGATCTAGAATAGAAACCAATATCGTTTATCTTTCTTCCTTCTTTCCTCTTCAGTGGAACTTTGAGCTGAAATGAAATCACACATCATCTCATTCTGCTGATTCTGCAGTTTCATTTTCACAGAAGAAACTCGAGCATTTTTATCTTTACTAAATCAAATTTATTTCATGTTTGGATTTTTGTTATATTTTTGTCCACTCAGGGGAGTTTAAGTTTCTGGTGGATTCCGTATCTTGTTCCCGGAGTCCAGTATTTATATTTAACTATTTATCTTTGTATTAAATATGATTTTCTTTCTTGTTTGTATTATTTTCACAGAATCTTTTATGTGTCTCATGATTCACAAGATCTGAAAATCTT
This sequence comes from Hoplisoma paleatum, assembly GCA_028565875.1. Classification (NCBI taxonomy): domain Eukaryota; kingdom Metazoa; phylum Chordata; class Actinopteri; order Siluriformes; family Callichthyidae; genus Hoplisoma; species Hoplisoma paleatum. The sequence goes on along the minus strand of JAOTRQ010056535.1, from coordinate 10,396 downwards.
CAGTTACATCGCCAGAGACGGACAGACCAACGTCTTCAGGTGCAACGTCTTCAAATCCAAGAAGAAGGTAATTCAGCTGTTTTCAGAGCCATCGTGTTCTGAAATGACCCACAGAGAGAGAGACAGAGAGAGAGAGACAGAGACAGGCAGTGAGAGAGAGACAGACAAAGGTAGAGTCAGAGACAGCGAGAGAGAGACAGACAGCAAGAGAGAAACAAAGAGAGAGTCAGAGCGAGAGAGAGAGAGAGACAGACAGACAGACAGCAAGAGAGAGACAAAGAGAGAGTCAGAGCGAGAGGGAGAGAGAGACAGACAGTGACAATGAAACAGACAGACAGCGAGAGAGAAATAGAGTGTGAGAGAGAGGGAGTGAGAGCGAGAGACAGACAGCAAGAGAGAGAAAATCATAGCAGCTCTATTTAATGTCGAATCGATGTGACAGAAGATGGAATGAAACTGCCCTCGTACACAACACACACACACACACACACACACACACACACACGCACACACACACACACATATATATATATATATATACTAGCTGATTATCCTCATGGCCACTGATTCTTATACGTTTATAATCCATATTAATGTAAATGTTTATATGTTACGTTTATAATCACTAGGTGGACATTAGACGTGTAATATGAAGATCACATTGACGTCTAGTTTTGGTTTATAGACCCCCAGACCTCTTACCTGTCAGATATGAGCTCTTTAAGAGCAGTATTAAGTACCCCGGGTCGTTACGAGGAGCTGGTAGGCCGGTGGCACCCTGGGGTATAAATGAAAACCGCAGAAGCCTGGGAGTGGTGGGGCGGCACCACATTCTAATAAAGCTTTGTCCATTCCGACAAAAAGAAATGAACCGTAATGAGACAGCTGCCGGAATGTTCTGTACGGCGCAGGAACGTTTTCTGCTGATGTTCGGCTAAATGAATAATAAATCATTAAACGTGACTCGTTATCTGATTCCACAAGGATTTTCAGCTCCGTTCTGTGGAATGTGTGGTTATTATATTGGGATCAGATGAATGTCCACCCGAGACGTAGTTACTTGCAATAAATGAAAGAGTATTACTGTTATTTATTACGAGGGTAAACACAAACACAACAAAACCACAGAAACCCGAAACTCGGGTTGAAACTGGCAAGAACAACCAAATTGGTTTACAAAAATCTCATATGAGAGAAATCTCTTGCAAAGAACTTCATAGACATGTTCTGTAGACTGAATAGACCTGTTTGAATCTGTTTATAAAAGAGTTATAATATGCATTCATGTATATTACATGAAAATATACAGATGAAAATGATCTTTTTGGTTTGTTTGTTTGTTTGTTTTGTAATTTCTGGGTTTGTGTTTGAGCAAAAATGAGCCGTGTCGATGTTTTCTGTTCCAATTCTTATTTTAGTTTATAGAATAAAACCTCACAGCTTATTTTGATGAAAAAATTAATAAATAAAATGATTTTTTACTAGAGAAAGTGAAAGTTTGAACCGGTCTCTCGTTTTCTTTAGTTACAGAGTTTTATATCCTTCACAATTGCGCCTGTCTGTGGTGACATATTTAAATGTTTCTTAGGCCAATATTTATTCCTCCTTCCTCATTATTTGCTCGGCGTACAGGTTCTACAGGACTGGTGAGAGAACGTCGCCTTGTTTTACTCCTCTCGCTGTGTTGATCTGGTTCCTCTATAGTAAACGTTCCTCAGAGAACGACGAGATGTTGTTTGTTGTCTCGGCTTTATGCGGCTGTATTTTATTTATTTATTTGTTTATCATCCTGTATCTGAAATGTCCATACACGGTCTTGTTCCATCAGTCTGGGTTCAATCTTTTGCCCCCCATTTATTGAACTTCAGATCAAAACCTCGTAGATTTCGAAGCGATTTCTTTTATAAACACGATGAGGGTCTGTAAGGAGTTTCACCTGAACCTTATGACCCGTGTAAATGCTGTTAACCCTTCGATTCTAGCGGCCTGTCGTTACTGTAAAACTGAAGTAATTAACATCTGCACGTCAGCGATCGTGTTTCAGCGTCAGATTTTATTACAGTCCAGGTTAAGAATCACCGATCGTCATAGACGTGGAGTAAAACGGCTAATAATGAAACGAGCTGCGTATTTAAAACCCTGGTTATCATGTTTTTTGAATCCGATTCGAAGTAAACGGGACTCATGTTCGTTTATCAGACTTCTAAGACATTTTTAAGTCTGAGAGAGTTCATTGTTGAGTACGAATCAAAAGTAAATCTTTACATGTAGCGTCCTGGAAGATGTTTTATCCTCATCATCCTCTCACCCTCCTCATCTGCAGAAACGAATCTTATCAGAAATCTTTATCTCACTGCTGCACTTTTATCTCCACGCACAAAACTTGACAGAACAACATCTTAATCATAAATGTTTATGCTAAATTGTTTTAAAATTAGTTTATTATATGAAAATCTGTAGAGATCATTTTTGGTGATTTTCTGTCGTTCTAAACAACTTAAAGAATGTTTTTAGTTCTCTTATTAATACTGACCGACTTTTCTAAGATGGAGTGTTTGTGTATGTGTGTGTGTGTGTGTGTGTGTGTGTGTGTGTGTACAGAGCCAGGCCATGCGGATCGTTCGAACCGTGGGTCAGGCGTTTGAGGTGTGTCACAAGTTAAGTCTGCAGCACACACAGCAAAACGCCGACGGTCAGGAAGACACGGAGAGTCCCCAAACCTGCACAGGGTCCGACCTGCAAGGTAACAGAGCGCAACACGAATATACAGTGTGTGTGTGTGTGTGTGTGTGTGTTTTAGTCCATTTTCAATTAACCTGACTACATGTCTTTGGACTGCGAGGAGGAAACCGGAGTACCTGGGAGAAACCCACACAGATACGAGCCAAACAAGCTTCACACATAAAATTCTGAACTGCCTTATTTAGGAATCAAACTCCGGATTTCTCACCACTGAACACCGGTGGCGCTCGATAAGGTCGTAACTCTGGACACACACACGCACATTGTTAAGAAGTGTAAACTCAACCCAGTAAACAGTCGCTCGTACTCGCACCACCTGGGGATTAAACCCTCAGCACACCTGACCTGTACCGTGTTGTTTGTATGACCCGACCTGACCTGTGCACAGATCGGGAATTGACCGGAGCCGAGAAAACCCCGGCGGCGGCGGACGAGACCGATATCGATGCGGAGGAACTTCCGTTACCCGACAGCACAATGGATGAATTCAGCCGAGGAGTCACGGACCTCGACGCCGCCAAGGACGAGGATGAACACACAGAGGACAAAAAGGTTAGAAGCTTTCACAGATCTCTGATAGGATCGATTATTATTATATTATTATTATAGGATGGATTATTAGTTTTTTTTTTAAACCCTTCTCCATCTTTTACATAAGCTACCAGCCATCCAGGTTCCCCACCCTGGCTCCCTGACCCTATTCCTGTCTTTTTATATTTCCAGTACGACCTTTTATTGTAATGCTCATTCCAAAAGCATCGGTAAACGATTCCAGGACATTCCGAACGCTGCTACTGGGGTTCTAACCAAGGTTAGGTGAAAACTTTGGTCCGGTTCTAAGATCTCTACACCGGCTCCTGATCCGAGTTTAATAGAGTTTATAGCTTAACGTCTGAATCTAAACACTCGACTCGGGGCAGTTAGTCGAACCCTGAGTCCAAACGAAACCTGGTGAAGCAGCGTTTTTAGAACCCGGGACAGAACCGGGCCGAACGATCGGCGACTTTCCTCAAATCTAGACGTGTTTAAGTCCAGGTTTAAGACTTTCCTCGTCTCTTTTGGGATCTAAATGTTGCACGTATTTGTACTAGCAATTTCATTACATTTCTTTTTGTTTTGTTTTTACCCTTTAAAGCTTTTGTTTGTAACGTCGTTTGAAACGAGTCTTTGTGAGGTTCTAGTTTTCTCGGGAATGTTTAAAGTGTTTTAAATATTTTAATGCCTTTTAATGCAAATGTTTCGGACGTGAAGCACTTTGAATTCCCGCTGTGTGTGAAATAAACTCGCCACGTCTCGCCTCGCCTGAGTGGGAAAGAGTAAAGGAAGTCCATTAACGTAAAAAAATGAATAAATTATCAGAACATAATATCTGACATTTCATTTGCGAGTTCTTTGTGTAAAATACAAACATGTTTTTTTTCCTGTTTGTACGTTTCATTCACACTGAACTTTATTCCAAAGAACTGAAGGATTATTAATAGCTAATATGAATTTATCTCCATGCTAATGATCCACACTGACATTTCACTTTTATCGGAATAGAGAACATGCCCTTTGGCGTTTTGTGTGTGTGTGTGTGTCCAGCCCTTTTCTATCTTTTATGTCCTATTGACTTGTCGCACTTTTCTTTTTACTATTTACAATGTACACACACACACACACACTATACTGCCAAAAGTATTCGCTCACCCATCCAAACGATTGGAATCTGGTGCTCCGGAATCATTTCCATGGTTACAGGTGTATAAAATGAAGCACCTCGGCATGCAGACTGTTTATTACAAACATTGATGAAGGTGTGTCGCTCTCTTCCATTTGTACATGTATACAGATGTACAGAGTCTGCTGAAGGATGAAACTCGAACCGTCCTGCTGCACAGAGTCCCGAACCCTCGACCCTTCTGATAGAAACACTTTTGGGTATGAATTAGAACAGAGATTGAGAGCCGTGACATCACAGATGCACTTCTGCATCCAAGAACGATCAAGAATCCTCATAAACATAAACACACTCCTAAACCTTGTATATATATATATATAAGCCCCGGGTCGGGCTGGGGACTTTCTGTGCGGAGTTTGCATGTTCTCCCCGTGTTAACGTAGGTTTCCTCCGGGTACTCCGGTTTCCTCCTACAGTCCAAAAACATGCACTAGGTTGATCAGAATTGTGAAATTGTCCAGTAGTCTCACAAGTTCCCACCACTTACTGGTGGTTGTCGTCAGGAAGGGCATCCGGACAGAATACTCTGCTCCAAACATTAACGTCCGACCCCAGGAACTGGGAAAACGGACGATAAATGATTAGATATATTTATATAAAGCAGTATTGTATATTGTATCCACGATCATATGTGGATCGGTTTGAGAGACACACCCTGATCAACACACTCATCTGTACCGATTGTTATCAGAGAAAGTATTAAAAATATATCTCATAGTAAGAAACAATGATCTATCATGGTAACGTTTCATGGACAGAGTTATGAAAAATGTCAATCATTTATTAATCATTAATGTGCAGTCGTGAGCTGGTGTTTAGTGAGCCGGAATTGTGATCGGAAGGTTGCCGGTTCGATTCCTGAGAGTCGATAAGTCAAGACTGAAGCGTCCTTGAGCAAAGCATCGGACCCAGGATAGTTTCTTGGGTGCCGTTACTAGTGCTGTCTAATGCACCGGGCACGTGTGCTCACTGCTGCCCCCTTGTGTGTAAACGTGTGTATCATTGTATTGTACTGAGTTGAAGTTAAAGTTAAGTGTATAACAGCACAGTGGTGGAATGTTTTTTTTTTCTTTTGGTCGTGTTTGTTCGTGGAGACGTGGAGATTTACCGCTTGCAAGATTTCTCAAGCTGTTCCTAATCGTTGTGCGCTGAAATAACCACATATTCAAATCGAATGTCTCCATATTTCTTTCACAACTCAGTTACTTTATTCATAATCCCAACAATAAGGCGCCTGTAACACAAAAGCATGGCTTAGACATTTGGGGGAATTATGAAAGAATAATTGATTCTTTGATACAGAACGAATCTTAAGGGACATTTTTTTAGGTCCGAGGCTCAACGGTTTGAATGCCCAGCCTCCTTTTCACCACTTCCTGTGTTGCTCAGTCGACACAGAGCAGGAAGAGGAAACGTTGGCTACAGTCGGTTCCTGTTGGCCATGACAGACCTGCCACGCCACTCTGACATGGCTTTATTTGGGTCTGGAACCATATACGTAGGTCTTCCTGGTCATGGAAAGGCAGGGTGTGCGTGAAAGGTCGGGTTTTGGGACTGATCAGCCATTTCTAAATTAAGCTTGATGACTTGGCGAGAGGTCACTAAAGTCGTATTCATTCGTTCTGATTGGTCCAGGTCAGTTGAGACTTCGTTTGAGTTGTAATCACTTGTTTTTTCGATGACTTAAATGTTATGTTGAGGCGATCATGGTTAGAAATTACATCTTTGCGTAATTGCAACAATTATAGCTCATTCGTCTTTGTAGCATTTATAACCACACAGCATAATTGACATTATTATATTATTTTTTATAAATGATAAGCATTTTAAACGTTGACCACACGATTGTGCAAGGCTTGGAAGCCTCATTTGGAAGTTATATAAACATGTAAATAACAATCTATCTATTTATCCGTCTGTCTAGATGTTTTTTCCATCTGCCTCAGTTCCTGTTCAGTTGTTCCCCAAACCTCGTTGATTTGGTTTTTACTTCGGATGCACTTCCTGATGAAATCGTCCTATTTGTCCAGGCTTGGGGCTTGGAACCAGCGTCCAACCAACCGGCAACACTCAGATGCAAACTACGGAATTTAAACTCTCAATGCCGGTGTGCATATCTATCATCGATGTGAACCTCCAAAAGCAGCAGCGATGCAAACCACCAGAGGGAGCACTAATGCACTCAAAATGATAAAGTGCGTGTGCTCGTAGTTAAAGTATCCGCTTCCTGTACATGCCGGTGCATTGATTTTTAAGTTTACGTTGTTTTGTTTATGATCTAACGGTTACATCGACCTTACATTCTTACCGGTTGCACTGTCGCCTGAATTTCAAGAAGGTCCTGGGTTCGATCCCCAAGTGGGGCGTGGGTTGTGGGGCGTATACTTTCTTTAATGAGTTTGCATGTTTTCACCGTGCAACGATCCCAATACATGCAGTCTGGTTCATTTGGGACAATGAACTCTCTCCAAATGGCCGGGCCATAGTAACGCCGGCGCCAAGCTCGAATAAATAATAAATAGGAAGGTTGTGTCAGGAAAGGGCATCCGGTGTAAAAAACGAAGCCATGTTAATGTTTGGGATCTGAGTGTATCGTGATGACCTCTAACAAGTGCAGCTGATAGAAAGATTCGATGGAGTCTAAATGCACAGCTTGCTGGTGATTCTTTGATAGCTTAAACGGTTTGCTTACGACTCAAAGCGGCAATAAAAAATGCTCTTTTTCCCTCGATCAGCAGGGCTAATCTGATGACGTTTGAGAGTTGTGTGCTGAGCCTCTCATTAAGCAGTGGGAGACAAGCAGAACCAGCCATGCTGCAAGATTTTCCTCACTTCACTGCAGCAACAACAGGGGAAGTTATTTAGAAGAAAAAAAACAGCCGGCAGGATTCGGTGCGTTCGAGCAGATACGGTGTGTTTGTGTGCGTTTATTGTGGCTTTAACTGCTACGTTGTTAAAGACCTTGCTTACACACAGTAAGCCAGAATGGGCCAGAATTAAGGATGTGCGCTGTACCAACAAGTATTAGGACCCACCCTTGTAATTTAGGAATTCCTGGATTTCAGGGTAAAACATAAATCTGTGGATTAAATCTGTGTCGTCAGTTTTTAAAATTGCAAGGCAATAAAATCTAAAAAAGTGCAGGATTTAGCAGATGCCTTTATCCAAAACAACATACCATTGAGCAATTGGGAGTTAAGGGCTTTGTTATTTGTCTTCCAGTTTGTTTTCCGTAGCTGGGAATCACATGATCGTATCCAAGGAACCACCGATGCACCGTAACGGTCTTTTCACACTGCATAAAGATCCTACACACATTTCATTCGGTCTTTCCATCCCGCCGTGCCGATGGTCAGTTTCCAATTATGCCTGCGAGCTGACACACATCTGATGAGTACAGAATCACAGCACTGGTGTGCTAGCAGAATATCCTACTGGTTAGCCGTGCATCCCGACAATTCACCTTACTATAAAAACAACAACATGTATATGGACATGAATTAATAATGATCTGATCTGATCACAGGGAAACTGATGGCAGTGGTAGTTTAGTGGTTAATGTAATGGACTAGAGACCAGGAGATTGCCGGTTCAAGCTCCACTACCACCAGGTTGACACTGTTGGGCCCTTGAGCAAGGTCCTTAAACTCACAATAGCTCAAAATATTGTGTTCCGTTGTAATTGTGAGTCGCTTTGGATCAAGGCACTTGATATAATGCTGTAAAAACAAAAACTTTAAAGGCGAAAGTATTAAGGTGAGCAGAGAGCTTCCCCAAACTGTTTGCGTTCCCGATTTGATCATTGGTTTGGCTGGAACACTGGAAAGTTAAAGAACTGGACTAGTAATTGAAAGTCACTGGTTAAAGCTTGACCACTACCAGGTTGGACCCTTGAGCATGTACGGTTTACTGTCTGCTAAATGTAAAAGAATTTATTAGCTTTGGTGTCTACATACTTTTGGCCACGTTGTGAATTGTCACATGTTGGTTGTATGTAACGTGCAGCAGGCTTGTAGGTCATTGTGTTGTATTGTTCTCTGTGTATCTATGTCTCTTTCACAACAACTCTCTCTCTCTCTCTCTCTCTCTCTCTCTCTCTCTGTGTGTGTGTGTGTGTGTGTGTGTGTGTGTGTGTGTGTGTGTGTGTGTGTGTGTGTGTGTGTGTAATACTGAACATTGCTTCTCAGAATGTATCCTCCCCCACTCTGTCCATATTAAGACACAGGCACCACAAAGGAAATGCAATGTGCAATGCTAATCTAACGTTTGCTAATGAAACTCAAGATGTCGTTTCACGCGGACGTTATGTAGCCGAGACTAGTTAATAACAGGTAATAACTACTGATAGAGTTATTAAGCATTTATTTGTAATAAATGTGCTTCGTGTTTTCTTTGTCTGGTTAATTTTCTTTGCTTTAATAGCCACATTTAGATGAAGCCTGAGAAGCAGCTAATTAACCCGCGAACGTCTCAATCAAAACAGAACTTGTCCCCGATGTAAGAACTATCACTCACGACTTAAACGAAAGTCGATCAATTATCTGCTAAAGAGGCAAATAATAAACAAATATTGTAAACAACTGAATCAGATGACAAAATTCTCTCCGGGAGAAACGTTGGACTGATTACGAATCCCAGATCTGGGCTTCGGATTTCCGATCACAGGTTGCCAGTTCATTTCCGAGAATCAACAGGGCGTGACTGAAATAAACTTGAGCAAAGTACCGAACCACCCCCCCCCCTTCCGGACTGCTCTAGGGTGGCTAGGGCTGCCCACCCACAACACCGGGCATGTCTGCTCGCTTAACGTGTGTTTACTAGTGTGTGTAAATGTGTACTCATGAATAAAATTCTATTATTATATTATTATTAACACACACACACACACACACACACACACACACACACACTGTACTATTGTAACCACACCCAGAGTTTACCTCTGTGTAAACTCTGAAAAATAGAACGTCATCGACTCGATTTGTTTAGACGCTGGAACAAAAGTGAAAGCAGCGCCTTCCCTGGACTGAGCATTTCGTATATAGTCGAAAGGTTGCCAAAAATTGTACAAACACTCTGTAAACGTCGGGTACTGAGCGGTTTGAGCAACCATTTTGGTTCGGATTTGGAGAAAATCCGACGCTTTTAAAGAAACACCGTGTCTGACAGTAACATACACAGAAGAGGCTTCATAATGTTTGGAGGTTTCTGAAAAGCTATCGTAAGCAATTCATCGTTAGCGATCTGTCCGTCTATCATCCAACTTATTCTTTAATAGTGACGGTAATCCCAGCATTCAGTGCGGCACAACTTCTTAACCTCGAAAAAGTAGATCGACGAACTTAATCTTTCTTTTAAATGCCATAAATTACCCAGAGACGGGCGCTAGCTGGTGTACTAGAGGGTTTTAACGACACTGTACACACCCGTACACACCCGTACACACCCGTACACACCCGCTTCAGCTCTTTTGCTACAACATTGATATATGATCGAGCACATTCATGTTCTTCTATGCTGGTACCTCCGAACACAAGAGGGGGCCCTTAAGGACACGGTTCGACTCGTTTGATGTAAAGAAACTTTTCTAGCCTGCGCTGAGTTCTCAACCTGAGCCTGCGGAACCCTTTGGAGATTTAGAATTAAAATGTCATGTCTTTTCCATGTAATAAAATCGCCACGGTGATAGCAAAACATGCTTTTATAACCAAAAATATAAAGACACACTATATCAAAATAAGTGCATTTATGTCAGGTACAAAATACTCTGCAAATTTCTGACTTTATAGAAATTAAACGTTATAGAAGTTATTTTGGAAATTGTGGGACAGTTATCCAGTTATGTTTAAAGATGTTGTGGGTGGCACGGTGGCTGAGTGGTTACAGCACTGTCGCCTCACAGCAAGAAGTCCCGGGTTCGATCCCCGGGTCGGG
>JAOTRQ010056526.1:0-14223 GCA_028565875.1 Hoplisoma paleatum | reverse complement strand
CACCTAACTACCCACCCATTTAACCACCCACCCACTCACACACCTACCTACACACCTAACTACCCACCCATTTCCCCACCCACCCACTCACACATCTACCTACACACCCAAAACAACTACCTACCTAGCCACCTATTTATATCCTTATATACTACCTACCTACTTACTCACCTACGTACCCGAACACCTACCCACCCACCTACCTATCTACAGAGCGACCGACCGACCTACCCACCCACACACCTATCTACCAACCAATTTAACCACCCACCTACCTACCCACCCAAAACAACTACCTACCTAGCCACCTTTGTATATACTTATATACTACCTACCCACCCACCTACCTACCCGAACACCTACCCACCAACCTATCTACAGAGCGACCGACCCACACACCCACCCACCTACCCAACTACCTTAACACCCACCAAACCAAACACCCAACCACACACCTATCTACATAGCGACCGACCGACGCACCTACCCACCCACACATCTAACTACTAACCTATTTAACCACCAACCCACCCACCTACTCAACTACCTTAACACCCACCAACCCGAACACCCACCCACACACCTAACGATCTACCTACCCTACCCATCCCCATACTTAGTTACCCACCCACTTATCTAACTTAGCTACCCGCTCACCCCAAAAACACCTTCCTATCCAATTTTCCTAGTCAAGGCAAGTTGATTTCTACAGCACCTTTCATACACGATGACATTTCACAATGCAAAAGGCTTTTTAAACGTTTTAAATGATTTAAACATTTCATACAGACCTGTACAGGTGTCTATTATAATAATAACTAGGATTAATCCCTGGTAAGACTAGAACTACACTCAGTGAACTACAACTCCCAGCATGCTTTGCACAGATGCTTCGCGGTTCGGGGTTGAAGCTCCGCCCACCTTCATAAAAAACCGCTCGTCTTGTTTTTCTGAGGCTTCGAATGTCAGAAGTTCAGAAGTTCAGTTGTGTGTCGGTATGTAGCTTTAATTTATACACTTTTATACACCAACGCGAGGTCTTTTATTCACGACGAGACATTAACGACGCTGTGAGTGGTGTTTATTAAGTGAACACGACGCGTTATAGCTCATAACACCACGTTTATGTGCAGATTAACCGTCGAGCGTGTAACGTTGTCGGTGTTGTGACGTCACGCTGCATCCAAAATACATGGAGCATTTGCTGCACCTTCGGGAGACACACACACACACACACACACACACACACACACACACACACACACACACTGCCTTTATTATTACACAGTCTTCATGTTTAAAAGCTCCTCTAGAGAAGTTTGACGTGAATAAACTTGTTTTTTGGTGTAAAATGATGTGACTGATCGAGTCTGCAGTGGCACTGCAGCAGGAATAAGAAATGCACATCTCTTATAGAAACACCACACATTTATATAACACACATCCAGATCATTTTATCATCTATAAACTGTTTAACACACTCATAACGTGTATTATTAGTGTGCAGAAGTATGTGGACGTGCGACCTAATCGATCATGTTTCCTCCCACAGTCCAAAGGCATTCGGTCAGGTTCTTTGTAGACACTAAAATAGATTTAACACTGCAACAAACTGGCGACCTGTTCAGGTGTTTAGTGTAATCATTGAGTTATTAAGGTAATCACATTTCTGTAAAGATGGCAAACGCTGTAATATGTATACCGGGCCCATAGGTGGCGCTTTGATACACTTAACAATACTGATAATCGTTATCAGTTCTCTGTCACCTGACAGTTTGGATCGTAAACTATTCGTAAAATAGTTTAAAAAAAAATAGTTTTAGATCGTAAAACCCCCGACTATTTCCGCTGGTATTGCTGCATTCAGACGTGATAATCGGACCGGGCAAGCAAAACACTCCATCCGTCTCCTTGTGCGTCCGTCATGGTTACCATGGAAATGATTTCAAGCATCAAGATTTCCAGACTCGGTTTCATCAGTGGACCTGCTCGTGTCGATCATGATTCTCTAAATCAATAACTGTATTGATTATATTACTATTTACAGCTTTGTGTTTATTCTTGCATTATTAATTGTATAATTGTGACGATCATCACGTGTTTTATTAAAGTCTCGTCGTCTCTGTTATACGGTTATACGCTCGGGGGCTTACAGGAAGAGGCCGTTTGTCAAGGACCAACATTTAATCTGACTAACCGACGTTGGCCAAGTGCTTTTCACATCGAACCTTCAGTCCTGTGTGTGCTTCCTTTATTTAAAAAAAAAAAAGCAAGAGAGATTTAAAGCTCTTGGCTTCAAGTGAAGGTTCATTATGTGCCCGGGAGCTGGACGGAGACTCGACGGGTCTGTTGTGTTTCATTCTGAGGTCACAAACACTTAACTAACATGAACGAAGCACTTTTTCATCCACCAAGTTCTTGTGGATTTTGAAAAAGTTCATTTATAAACACGAGTCTGACATGTTGTCGTTTCACAGGTCCGTAAATACTGACGCCACGAAGCAAAAACCAGTCCGAACCTGATCAAGGACGCGTCGAAACTGAAACGAACTGAACCGCCACGTTTGCGTTTGATTTATTCAACGATTTTATTCGACCAAATAAACTTTTCCACCACTAGTCGAAGTGCACAGGAAGGGAAACGGGATGTATCAAGTGGTACCCGGAGGCGCCGGCGGCACCATCACGGACGGCGTGCCTATTAAGAAAATAAACAAGGAGAGCCGGCCACTGGTAGGCGCCGGGGTCCTGGGTCTGGTGCTGGTCATCGCCTCGGTAACAGCATGGTGTTATTACATCGCCTCTCTCCGTAAAGCCGATCTGTTGAAGACCGAGCTGTTGGATCTCAATAAGGACGGTTTTCTCATCCGTAACCACACGGGGGTGATCGTGTTCAAGATGACGTTCAGGTGCGCGCACAACTACACAATGTGCAATTACACAATTGCAGTTCTTTCAATTTAAGCTCATTTTGAAAAGATTTAGATTAAAAAATGGTTATCAATTTTGAATATATAAATATGTAAAGTATGGAGAGAGTGTGTGTCCTTTTAACTTTTACTGTAAGATTCATGTGTTGCATCTTCAAAATGTTTAGCTGCAGTTTTCACTGCTTTTTAAAGGGACTTAAAAGAATCATCGATTCAAAAGAATCTTCCCAGTGAATCGATTCATATTGATTCTTTCTGAATCTTGACATCTTTAATGATGTTACGACACCGATACCTTTCAGGTCCGGAACCCTGGACCTGGACTCGTGCTCTAAGGAGGGCGAGATCCTTCGCTGCTCGCGCTCCAGCGTCGGCCAATTAAACTTCTTCATCATGACGGTGAAGCACAAAGAGACGGTCATGTGTTACCGCGTGCGGTGGGAGGAGCTGGACTCGGACCGGCCCGTGACGCACGCTATGTCTTACAACGGCTCGCACTGGTATGGTGGCTCCGAGTCGGCCGTGCAGCACTGGCCCATCTCCATCTCGGGCCAGCAAGCGCCCAAGCCGTTCGTCACCAGCGACGCCTATTCCAACCGCGACGACTTTGGCGGCATCCTGGAGCGCTACTGGCTGTCGTCCAGCGCCACCGCCATCAAGATCAACGACTCGGTGCCTTTTCATCTGGGCTGGAACGATACCGAGAGGTCCTTATACTTTCAGGCACGTTATCAGGACAGCCCTTACAAGCCACCACTCGGAATGCCGCCGTACGCCGAGCTCAGCTACCGCGTGTGTGTGGGAACCGACGTGACCTCTGTGCACAAGGTCATGGTTCGTAGGTACTTCCCGAAACCAAATAAGGTCCCGTTAGAAGTTGTGTTCCGATACCCCATTTGGTCCACCTGGGCTTTACACAAAACTGACATCAACCAGGAGAAACTGCTGAACTTCGCCGAAAATATCCGAAATCACGGGTTCAACTGCAGCCACGTGGAGTTAGACGACCGCTACACCCCCAAGTACGGCGAGTTCGAATTCGATCCAGAAAAGTTTCCCAACGTCTCCGGGATGTTCCAGAAACTCAAATCCGACGGCTTCTCCGTGTCGCTATGGATTCACCCCTTCGTGAACTACGACTCCTCCAACTTCGGCGTGTGCGTCCAGAAGGGACTGTTCGTCATGGAGCCCACGGGTCAGCTCCCTGCCCTGGTGCGCTGGTGGAACGGCATCGGGGGCATCCTAGACTTCACCAATCCTGAAGCACGGAACTGGTTCACTTCCCATCTCAGAGCCTTCCGCTCTAAATACAGCGTGTCCTCGTTTAAGCTGGACGCCGGCGAGACCAGCTACCTCCCCTGGCGCTTCAGGACGCGTGCGCATCTCACGGACCCTAGCACGTTCACGCGGCGGTACGCAGAGATGGCTCTGCCGTTTAACGACCGGGCGGAGCTTCGATCGGGCTACGGATCGCAGAATATCTCCTGCTTCTTCCGTCTGATCGATCGAGATTCGGTGTGGGGCTACGAGCTCGGCCTGAAGTCCATCATCCCCACCGTGCTCACCATCAGCATCCTGGGGTACCAGTTCATCCTGCCCGATATGATCGGAGGCAACGCCTACGCCAACCGGACCGACAAGAACGGAAAGCTTCCCGACCGCGAGCTGTACATCCGCTGGCTGGAACTGTCGGCCTTCATGCCGGCCATGCAGTTCTCCGTCCCTCCATGGGAATACGATGCCGAGGTGGTCGCCATCGCTAAGCGCTTCACCGAACTTCATGAGACTCTGGTAGCGCCAAGGGTCCTGGAACTGGCGGGCGAGGTCCTGAACACCGGCGACCCCATCATCCGGCCCCTGTGGTGGATAGCCACCGGGGATGAAACCGCGTACCGGGTGGACTCGCAGTTCCTCATAGGTGACGATTTGATGGTGGCACCGGTACTGGAGCCGCACAAGCAAGAAAGAGATATTTATCTCCCGCGTGGCCACTGGAGGAGCTATAAGGGTGAGCGGTTCGATAACGAAAAGCCCTTGCATCTTACGGATTACGCTGTCGACCTGGACGAGGTGGCTTATTTCTTTTGGGTTCAGTGATGCACTTTGTCTCACTGTCCAGGATTCAAGCTTCATAAACTTCTTCTTGCTCACCAAAGCAGCTCGTGATCTGCATGATTGACTAGGCATGGGAAGGATGCCCTTCCTGATAACACTCACCATCGGGACCGACACCACACTGCACCGCTTCATGCTTCCTAGTGACTTCCAGGACAAGTCAGCGTAAAGCGATTCAGTCGATTCCTCTGAATCAGTCACTCATCTACCAAAGTGTAATTGTACTTACAGTAAAATAAATAAATAAAATCTCTCCATCTTGCATGTTTCTCTGCAACATGCTAGGACGCCACCTAGAGGATTTCATGGATGGAAACCCGGTTACCGTGGCACATCCTCTTGGAGCCTTCAGCTTGGATATACTTGAGGAATGAGGGACATTTTTTTCTTTTATTTATGTGCCTGTGAGTTTGTTCCATTTGATTATTATTATTATTATAATTATTATTTTTGTTTGTGAGCTTTTTGGTTTTTGGCGTGTTGTGATTCGGTGTGACTGCATGTTTGTTATTCTGTAAGTGCAATAATCATTCTTTGTAATCAGAGTTTTCTTTATTTGTTTGTATGTTGATATACTTGCACATTATTAGACTTTTGTTCTTTGCATGTGCAGTTTAATAAGTGCACAGGGTGTCAAATATTCATCCGTTCTTTGGTTTATAATCGTGTTATAACAGCATTATTACTGCGGGGGCAGGAGACTGAATAAGCTGCTTTAGAACGGAAGTCTTGATTTCTGTTTCTGCATCAAAACGACGCCGTCGGGAATCAGATTGTCCACGGAGTCTCCGCGTCACCGGACGTGCACTACAGACCGCATGCAGTAACGCCTCAGACCACTAGGGGGAGCACTACAGCTATCAGAATGATACTGTGCACACACTTGTAGTTAAAGTCGTCTCTCTTTCTCTCTCTCTCTCTGTAGACGTCGGTGTTTTCGTGTTTACGATGTTTTGTTTATGATCGACATTTAAATCGTATCAAATAAAAACAACAACAACAACAACAACAACAACAACGACGTTTCTCACTCGTCACTAAAACTGGAAAGTATACACAAACACCCACAGAACATTCAGATATTTGATACCCCCCCCCCCCCGGTGGTGTGGAGGTGAAAGTTTTTACTAAGCAACGTGTGTTAATTATTAACACTTCATATTCATGTTATACATGAGAAATTTAGTGTGTGTGTGTGTCAGTGTGTGTGTGTCAGGGTTTAAAACTTTTTGGTTCACTTTTAACGTAACCTGTTGAATTCTCAAAGCGATCAGCGTGTTCATGTTTATACGATCATGTCATTTATTTGACGTTATAAAGTCGAATGTTTTGCTGTGGATTTTGTTTTTGTTCACACACGTTAAAATGTTTCGTTATGATCAAAACACTTGAAAGTTTCATGTTCACTGCAAATGTAACAGCAAAAGCTTAAACAAAACTCCCAGTTTGTGATCTAAATAAATAAATAAAATCTTGTTTGAATGCTTGTTACACAAATACAACATCAATAATAATAAAAATAATAAGTTTTGTTCAATATTGCTGTATTTATGAATTTCTTTTGTTCAGGCTTTTTAGTGTGTTGCAGATTTGATAGTTTCCACAACTACCACTGGGGGGCAGTGTTGCACTTCTGTCAGAATTGAGCTTGTCTAATCAGAATTCTGTTTATTATTTATTTAATATGTGCATATTTAATAGTGGAGAGTTGGTAAATAGCATGTCGTGAATAATCTTCATGATTTGAGGAGATACGGTTTCATTATTGTTGTACACGCGCATGCACACACACGCACCCACGCACAACAACAAACACACTCATGGACGATTTGCTCTTCAATTTTTCTTCACCTGCATGTTTTAGACTGTCGGAGGAAACCGGAGCGCCTGGAGTAAACCCACATGAACACTGGGAGAACATGCAAACTCCACACATAGTTATCTTCTTCTTGCTTGCTGTGTGTCACTAAAGTTGGCGCTGTTGTGATTCTAAATTAAGAAACGTCTTATTGGGGTTGAATGAAGTGTTTTGTCTTTAACAAGGCTTTTTATTTCATGCTGTAAGTGTAAATGTACCCAGTGACCTGTTCAGGTGTCTAGTGTGTTCGGTCTGTGTATCTCCTCGTACCCGGGTACGAGCAGCGAGTCCTGAGCAACATCCAAACCATCCAGTGACCCTCCTGACCCGAACCATAATGATCCTAAAGCAGGTTCAACTTCATCAAAGTTCCCATCGGCTCTTTCGGTCTCATTGCGAGCGGCGTCTTCAAAGGAGGCGGTGTGTGTGTGTGTGTGTGGTCGGGGGTGGGTGGTTGGTGGTACTGAGGAGGTCTGGGGGGGTCCTGCGGGCACCGCTCATCACCGCTAGATAATGCCGTAGGGCTGAAGTAATTTACAGGTTATATGGAGGTTAGCTTGGGATCAATAAATCATTTGGTTGAGTTTGGGTCAGATGGGGCGGGCGGGTGGTGGAAGGCGACGGGGCAAAAGAGCGAGAATAGAAACGATTACAGACGGGGGTGGGTGGCGTGGAGGGTGGTGGGGGGGCAACATGGACGTCGCGGTTCAACCTGCTGCTGATTGTTTTTATTGCTTTATAGAGATTTTACGCTTCTTAAAAGTGATTTTAATCGTTTTGTAACTAATAATATTACAATAGAATTAATCAGCCACACACTGCGCTCAAACACACACACACACACACACACCAACAAACGATTGTTTTAAAATAAACAGTTTATGCCACTCACTCATGCAGATGCAAAACACCAACGAACCAGGAAACTCATCTTCTGAGATTCTTTTTATTTCGAGGGTGGTGCTGGGTAGCGGGGTCCCGGGCTCCTGGGTTCGAGTCCCAGGTAGGACGGGTTCATGAGGTTTCTTTCCTCCTGGGAAAGTTGTTTTCACATGTGTGTGTGTGTGTGTGTGTGTGTGTGTGTGTGTGTGTGTGTGTGAGAGAGAGAGAGAGAGGGGGAGAGAATGTGTCGGAAAGGTGTGTGTATGTGATTGTGATGGAGATATGTGTGTGAGAGTTTTGTAAAGGTGTGTGTGTGTGTGAGGATGTGTAGGATGCCAGGGTGTTTCTGTGTGCCTTGTAGTCATTATAATATTAAAATAAGAATCAAACCTCCATGATGTTGATTCATAAGCGCTTAAGAAAAGTTTCATTTCTGCACTTATTTACAACCTCAATAATAAACGTGTGTGTAGACGGACCTGAGACCTGTCGACGTCACTCCTGGGCATCGACCCGGTCTCTCTCTCGCTCTCTCTCTCTCTCTCACACACACACACACACACATTGATTAGCTGTCTGAATCACGTCGCTGAGAAATCGATGCGATTTGTGGCTTCGCTGACCCACAATGATATTGTGTATTATTGAAAGCGTGAGTAACGTGCGGCGTTCTAACCGTGTTTAAAATAAAGGTTTAGCGATTAGCACCGGTTTTATCGTTTAGTGCCGGATTAGCGACGGCTGGTTAATGAGAGTCAGCAGGTGAGTTCTGAAGCTCGGCCAACCACAAAAGATCGAAAAATCTGGTCAGGCAACAGTTACACAATTAACTCACATCAGATCATAACACAAGAGGTGCAGAACGTACAGCAGTGTGGTACACGGCATCATGGGTTAACCAGTAAACAGGTTAAAGGGTTAAGGATCAAAGGCTGGATCTGAACCAAACTACTACCATCATCATAAAGTGGGTAACTTAATCTAACTAACTCACCTCTTTACCAGAACTTAATCTAACTAACTCACCTCTTTACCAGAACTTAATCTAACTAACTCACCTCTTCACCAGAACTTAATCTAACTAACTCACCTCTTTACTAGAACTTAACCTAACTAACTCACCTCTTTACTAGAACTTAACCTAACTAACTGACTTTTATATGCACAATTTCAATAAAAATATATTTCAGTATCTTCAATAAACTTGAATGCACGTCTTTGGTCACTGTGATGCGACAGCGCTTATTAATCATTATTAATATTATTATTACCAGTAATAGTTTTACTAATATTATTAGATTTTCATATCAAAACAAACATTCTTTTATTTTTGCAAAGTGTTTTGGATGTTTATGATGAGTTGTCTATAGGGGGCAGTGCAGCTCCACCTCCGGCAGTCGAACCGTCAGCACCGCAGTCCAGATGTGATCAGAGAATAAAAGCCGGACATGAGGCTGCTGGCATCTACACCCCCCCCCCCTCCATGCACACACACACACACACGCACACACACACCTGCCCGCCTGTGCGCCCATCTGCACCTGAGAAATGCCAGTTGTTGTTGTTGTGTGTGTGCGTATGTTTGTGCGCCAGGCTGATTGGAGCCCATCGAACCCTGGACCAGGTGCAGGTGTGTGGTCATTATTCCTGACCGCTCACTCGAACACGGCGGGCGACAGTTCACCCGTCACCGTCCAGCAGGTGAAGAGGGACCGGAGCAGACTCGAACCCACCGCCGACTTTAATGACGGAGGACGTCCGGGTTTGTTTATCAGGATGAAAATGCCAGCTGATGATAAAATAGTTTTATTTATTTATTTATGCGCCCGTGGTCCTTCTGATATAACGAAGACAAATGGTCCTGAAGGAACGTTTGTTTGTTTGTTAGGATTTTATTCTTTGTGAACGAATGAACACCTTCAAAACAAAGTCCGACAGAACAGAACCACGTCTGCGTCGGTCCATCGTCTAACATCATGTAAACAAAAACAAACGAAATAAATACAGACTAGCCATGATTATAACCATAGCAACCGTTGTTACCGGTGCTTAATTCTGTTCGGGGTCACGATGCGACACACACTGGTGTCAATGCACTCACACACACACACACAGGACAATTTTCTGTATCTCCAATGAACCTGACTGCATGTCTTTAGACTGTGGAAGGAAGCCCTGGATCGCCTCACCCGGGGAATCGAACCCGAGACGACAAGTCACAACAAACACACTCATGGACCGTTTGTGTGTCCAGGTGAACCGGAGTGAAACACTTGCAAACGTTAAGAGAACCTCAGGACCCGGAATCATACTCAAACCACCACACACACACACACACACACTGAGGATCGAACCCGGGTGCCGGTGCTACCCGCTCACCCAGTGTTATATAAGTATGATATTTATACTGGGTTCATTGATGCATCGATACCCTTTATGTCCATTTCTAGCCCATCTCGGTGCTTATAAAGGCTACTTATACATGTTGCATCATGGGAATCTTTGTGGTATTTATTTCTTTATTTTGGTGCTGCTGACATTAAGCGTGTTTCCATAGTGCCGCTGGTACGAGTCGATCCTATTTTATTTCACATTGGATTTATAATTGATCGTTGTTGCCGGGAGACGATATTCAAGTCTTAACTAATTAATAATCTCGGCCTCGTCAGAACCTGCTGCACACAGCTTTACTCATTAAGTCCAGGATGTTCTAATAGACTCCACCAGTCCAAAGACTGAATCCTAGTCCGTTTTCCATCGTGTCAGTGTGGGTTTACTCCGTTTCTTCCTCAGTCCAAACAAAAAGATCGATTGATGATGTCATGAACGTTTCCTAAAGTGTAAAAACACCACGTTAAAAAGCAAAATAAATAAATAAATGAATAATTATTTTACCCCACATGTATGATGACAGTTATAAACACTCATAAACTCCACCTGGATTTTTCTTTGCGCTGTTTTCAATGTTTGCAGTGACAATAAAGCTTCATATTTCTTCCTTTACGAGGATCTTCACACATGAAGAAACACGTTTGTCATCACCATATCACGGATTCCAACCGTGTGTAATGGTCGGTATGTGAAGGTGTATTTTATTAACAATAACCCCAAATTGTATCCCGCCACTACTGTCCAGATAGCTTAGAGCAGATACATCTGACCTGAAGTCACGCTGCACACCAACTTCCGGTTCGCGCGCAGCGCCACACGCATGCACACACAGAAAGCCGACCTTCCATCTGCCGGAGTCGGAATCACGTCTGAGACGGAATCGTGTCCGTCTTTACCGGATAATAAATGAAGCCGACGCGCCGGGGGACCGCGGGCCTGCACCTGTTTCTGCTTTTTCACCCGTCCACCTCCCACGGCGCCAGGATGATGGGTCTCGGGACTCGGCGGGCGCCAGACGATGCCTTTCGTCCGGCCGCGGCACTTATTTGGTCTATGGTAGCATCTGTCGCCACCGGCGTCGGTACGGCCCTTGTGGTGGTAGGGTGGAGTAGGAGGGGGGGGTGAAAACAAGGGTGTTATGATAAGAAAGACGTGATTATAAATAACCTTACAAAAAATTAAAGAAAAAAAGAATAAAGATGCAGAGTCCCGTTGCCGAGGAGACTTCAGGCTGAGAGGATGGAAGAGGAACCAGAAGCTTGGTGCTGTAATTGAAACCTTGTGCCGTGGCATTATGGTCTCGGTTTGATTGATGTCGGGTTCGAGACTCCGCCGCCGATCGTGTGCCAGGGATTTACCTGCTTAGGGGGCCTCATCCAGGTTCAAAAATTGGCACAATCAATCATACACCAGATGTAATGAGTGCCAACTCTGAGGAGCAGAGCGACGGAAATCCTCCACATAAACACACTGAAACTTTTATCAACCTCATCCCTGATGGGTCGAGTCTCCCCAGGCCATCAGCTATATTCTCCGGATGAGAACCGTTGAGGTGCCGAGTGTAAAAGAGGCGTCATGGCTTCTGTAGATGGAGGCTGGAGACACTTACATTTTATGGTTTCATTTTAACCCGGAGACACGGAGATGTAAACATCCTTTTTGTTAGCACAGCTGGAACGACAGCAAAAGGGTCGAGCGTACAGATGTCGAGGTGACAGGGTGGGGCGGCGACGAGGCGGCGGGGGGGCGGGGGGGTGGGGTGGTCGACGAGGTGACGGGTGGGACGAGGCCAGTGTACGAGCAGCCACACACAATGTCGATCAATGTTTTATATCAGTGAGACGCCCGACTTCCTGACCTGGATCACCTGAGCAGGGGGAAAAAATACAACATCCAATCAGCAGAGGTACAAGAGGGCGTCGGTTCCATGGATGGGGTTCAGCCAGCGACTCTGCGCTCAATCCCAGATAAAAATGATGCTTATTACTGGACACGACTGGACTGGAGGGGAACACAGATGCACCAGATTTAATTCTTCTAATATCTGTAATATAAATTGAGGCACAGCTCTGGAAGACAAACCCGTCTCATGTGTTTGTGATATATATAGTATAAATATATAGTATATATAAGACGCTCTTTATGACACGGTTCTGCTGTATCGATCCTTTTCTCTCTGCACATGGTCTGTATTCACTTCTTTATTTCTGGTGCAACTTTCTACAACAAGTTTGTTCTCCAAACGATACG
Source organism: Hoplisoma paleatum (assembly GCA_028565875.1). NCBI lineage: Eukaryota > Metazoa > Chordata > Actinopteri > Siluriformes > Callichthyidae > Hoplisoma > Hoplisoma paleatum. Next base: position 1,797 of record JAOTRQ010056526.1, on the reverse strand, counting down.
ATAAACACCAGACGTGTTTGTTGCTAAAGTTCAGCCGTCTCACCAATCCAACACGTCTCAGAATCCAGCAACGTAAGACCGCGACCTGTTTATAAGGAGTTTTTATGTCTAAAGCAGCTTATGCAGTGCAATTCCCCCTACCCCCCCTACCCAAGACGGCGGCTCAGAAAACTCAGTAAAATCAGCTCGAGCTGAAACAGAATTCATTACTGATGGATGTTAGATGGGATCGTCGTTGTGTGTTTTTTGCATTTTGCTTCGTGCTGGCTTGTTATCTTGAGATTGGCTCGGGCGGGAACCTCATTAGCTCCTCATGCTGGTGGAGGGAATAAAACCCGGGACATTCCGCTTCCGATTCGGACAGGATTTCATTAGGACCTCGTTTCCATTCCGACTCCACGTCATCGATTCATTCAGATCTTTCTCCACTAAATATTCGGGGGGTGAAAATTGAATCGACGGGTCGCGCTTTTAAACAACCGCCTTTACCACGCGGTATCGAATTCGGCGTCTCGGTGGTGGATCGGGAGAAAATTACACCTGTTATCTTACATCCTTTTTTCTTTTCTTTTTTAATATAAGTCTGTAATCTTGAAGAGATTGGCTGGAATCACATCGCGCTCCTTTTCATGCTCTTATTTTATCTTCACGGTTGTTGTGGCGCTACGGCGGGTATCTGAGTAATAACATGTTTATATCTGCAAACTAAACTGCGATGCTAAATTCCATCGGTTATAAAAAGCTGCTCGACATTTTAACGTAATAAATGCTGGATGTAAATATCGGTGCAGCTTTATAAACTTAAACTTATATAAACTTAAGTTTATATAAGTTTACAAACCCAAAAAGTAACGAAAGTTTCAGCCGAACAAAGTTCACACACCATTATAATGAAAAGTCATTTCCTTCCATCCCGACTCACCCCGTCCTAGGCGAGCGGAAATAGGAACGTATCTGGTGATTAAAAAACCGAACCCGGGACCTTCTTTGTCGTCTTCCTCCCGGGCGAGATCCCGAGCGAGAGAGCTCGTTAGCATGAGCGCTCGGTGAGCTGCTCTAAATTTAACCGACGTCACGCTGAAGTTGGCCGTGTTTGGCACGGGGAGTAAACAAATGCAACGGCGGCGGCGGAGTGGCACCAAAGGTCCCAGCTGCCCACTATTAATCTACATTATGGCATGGCAGGTCTTTCAGGGGCTTTACGAAAGCATCAAACATCTGTTCAGGGCTTTTTAACCGCACTCGGAATGACATTAACCACGGACGGCGTAACGAAGCTACAGAGGGCGCTCACGCCATCCGGTGCTCGGACCCGCTCATTTAAAAACAGCAGAGAGTTACGGTCTCGGGACGGAGATCCTGAATCACACTAGACCTTTGTGTGTGTGTGTGTGTGTGTGTGTGTGTGTGTGTGTGTGTGTGTGTGTGTGTGTGTGTGTGTTTGGTTAAGAGGCTAGGCCAAACGAAACTGGGCGTAAACATACATACACCCGTGTGTGTGTGAGAGTTGGCGCAAGGCACACAGTAACACCCTGGCCGAGGTGCCAGTCTAACACAGGGCAGTCAGAAGAAACGAGGGGAAAGGAAACCGGAGCATCCAGGAGAAAAACTTTTGCTGACACTGAGAAAACACGGCAAACAGCAAACAGAAAGAATGATAAAATAGATCATAGATCACGTGTCCTGTATCATGTGTCCTGTATCATGTGTCCTGTATCACGTGTCCTGTATCACGTGTCCTGTATCACGTGTCCTGTATCACGTGTCCTGTATCACGTGTCCTGTATCACGTGTCCT